>JAFEMH010003863.1:0-241162 GCA_022495995.1 Adenophora triphylla var. japonica
TACAAATTATACACCGACTCCCAAGCCATGACACCGGAAGTCATCAAGGATTGCCTCGCTATCTGCCCCATGCCTAATTACGCCTCAATCTCGACGACAAGTCAAGATCAACAAGTGGCACTTATCACCCAAATCATGCCGACTTTTTGTCGAGCCCTGACACGATCTAGACTTCGACGTCAGCCTTGTCCGTAATTTACATCGAATGCTCGTTAAGACTCGATTACCCGCCGTGCTTCTAGGATCGTTTTCTGGTCGGTGGGACCCGCTTGCCCTATAGACCCTCGCCCGGGCTGTCCACCCCGGGAGGTCAAAATACAGGTGGAATACGAGGGGCTTATGACGTAGTGACGGGCCCACCGATCCAGAATCGTAGTAGTTTGAAAAGAAAAAGAAGAGCAATCTTTTCCAACCGATTAGGTTAATAAAACGTGTTTTAAGTAAACATGAACAAATAATCGCATGTCGTATGAGCCTAAAGCCCAAACACCTAACCTCCTTCAAATCCCACCATCTCGAACCCTCGTGTCTTTCCCCGCAGCCTCCGCACAAAGCTTGGTTTCGGCACCGGTCACCGTTTAGCCGGGCTGGGAAGAGTCAAGTGCATCGTCGCCACCGTTTGTTCCGACTCCGGCGTTTGTAATGTTCTGCATCAGCTGGGTAACGATGGGACAATGTCACCCTCCTCCCGTGACTCCTCGCATGCAACAAAGAAAGGAATCAGCCAGCGTAATGTATGAGAGTGCGACAGAAGCACAGCTCGAATAACCTTATGGAGGCTATCAAGAGCCATGGTTTGGCCGCCACAATCCCGATGGCACCTTCACAGTGGGAAGAAGAGGATTTACCCCAATCCCAACCCTTGCCGCCCGACCACCTGTGATGCTACACCACCAACCTCTTTCGGTGCTACCGTAACTCCATGCTCCTCGATCTCTCGGGTCGACCACTGTCCGTGCAGCCTCGACGGCACAAACCGCTCGCAGCCTCCTCAGCTGGGGCAAAATCAAGACGGAATGTCCTCTCATGGTTGGGGATGCCTCGAATGCCACAGCCAGTTGGGACCCATCCTCAGCTTGGGACTCGATCAATCCGACCTTCACAAAGAATGTACCACAGTTCGGAATGCCGCCACAGCCTGGTTCTGGGCCAGCGTCAGGAATCCCTCCTCGTAATGCCTCCATCCCGATTTCTATCTCGAATCACCAGACCGCAAAGCATCCCCCTGCTACACACCTTCGCCGCAGTAACCATGCAATTCAACAACTGTGGACAAGCACCCCACATTTAAGCCTACCTATGGGCCTCACTCCGGAAATCCGAGCTATCCGGCTACCTCGTATCTACCCCCACCTTCTCTCGCCGATTGGAGGCCAACAAGAAGACGCCGAGTTCTATCCCTTTGCCCAAGCTCCTACCTACACTCCCCAGGGTAATTTGGGCCAAGGATGTGTCTTCACCTATGCTCCGAGATATGGTATTCCCTCCACCAATGCACCACCAACAGCTAGTCCTCTTCCTAGCTCAAATATCGGCTCGGGCATTTCCGCTCCACCTTTGGGATCCCCAATTGGCTTGGTTTATGGAGCAACACAAGGAAATGAAAGCACAGATTGCTGAATTGACCGCCAAAAGAACACGCTTCTTCGGCCTACGATCCCGACTCGATTGTCCCCCGCCTCACAAGTTTGTGATGCCCACTGGAATTGTTTGACGGGAGTGCATGCCCTAAAACTCACTTGGACACCTATACTTTGGAAATGAAGGCTAAGGGATGCACAAACCAGCAAAGCTGGTCGATTACTTTAGTCTCTCTTTGAAGTCGTGGGCTTTTAAATGGTTTTTCCGATTGCGCTCGAAGCTAGGGCTACTGGGGAACATTACCGCATTTCTACGTATAAGTATAAAGCCAACTTGGAGTGGGAGACAAACAGAGTTGACCTCGCAAACAACGATGCAAAGGCTCCTAATGAAAATATTGGGGATTTCTATAAGAGGTGGAACTTAAAGCTTTGAAATGGCCATTCCTCCTCTCGACGAGGAGCGCTAGACATCTTTCAACCATGCTTGAAACCGCATTTGAAAGCTTCCTCACCACTTCCCTACGCCGACTTGCGTGTAATGGTTAATTCCGGCTAAGTTTGAAAAGGCTTACAATCGGCAGCTCGATCACGCACCCGCCACGGATATCGGGCTCCTCCCTCCAACATCGCTTCGCTCCCGCTAAAGGCAAAGAGGCACCGCCTACGCGGACAGATCAGAATAATGCCACTTCCTTTGTTCCCAAGAAACCTCGATGCATCCGGATCCCGGTTCCAAGGTTTGGGAAACTTTGGGATGCCTTTGAGTAATATCTTCAGAGGATTGATAAAAGAAGGTTTGCTCCGCCTTTAGATAATTATCGCCCTAGAAACCCCAATGCTCCTTTGGATACCTCCAAGCATTGTGCCTTTCATCAATACCATGGGCACCTGATGATGATTGCGTCCCCCCGAAAAAGGCAATCCAAGGTTTGATAGAGCAAGGAAAGTTAGAAGTCCCCGAGGGGCCTAATACAGTCAAAAATCCTTTTCCAAGGAACAATAACCAAGTGAACATGATTGAAATCGGAGAG
This sequence comes from Adenophora triphylla var. japonica, assembly GCA_022495995.1. NCBI lineage: Eukaryota > Viridiplantae > Streptophyta > Magnoliopsida > Asterales > Campanulaceae > Adenophora > Adenophora triphylla. Next base: position 2,615 of record JAFEMH010003863.1, read on the forward strand.
CCTTCGCATGCCAAAGAAAATGTGGAAACTGGTAAAGATCCCTGCATGACTAATCTTGAATCCGGATTTGAGAATGAGGGACAGACCTATCCTCCCGAGATCCCTCGACATGCATCAAAGATTGACCCAGCTTGGTAGAGCGGATGAGATCGCGACATAAAGCTCAAATTGACAACCTTCGAGGCCTTCAGAGCCATGGTTTGGCCGCCGCCTTAATCCCGACGGCACTTTTACCGTGAAGAAGGAAGAAAATCATCCTCTCACTCTCAATCGTCCCGGATATGTCAGATGCCGCCACCAACCTCCTATGTAACTACCGTCGAAACTCCCGCCCTCGACTTACTGTGTCACCGCCCCCAACCAACAGCTTCAAAACTCCGCCATCCCAACAAAGCTAGCCGTGATGGAGCAATTTGGCATGCCTCGCCAGCCTGTCAGTGCCCCCTCGTAATGGTACCGATCTTGCAGATACCAACAGAGAGAATGAAGGTTTGCCTCCGTAAAATTTCCAAACAATAGAGAAAGTGTGTTTAGCCATCGTGGCTCTCTGGGAACGCCGAATGAGCAATGTGCCCGGATCAAGAGGCCACCCGCCATTTCGGGACATTGACAATCCCCTGTACTGACTCGGAGCTCCCTAAAGGACAAATACGTGCCTCGCTCCTCCGTCTTCTAATGCCTCTCGTTACCCCTCGAATCCAACCATTTGTTTCCGTGCACAAGCCCAAAGAAGAAATCTCCTCAATCTAGCTCAACTCGTAACCATTCTAGCACAGCTCGGCTTGAGGCCCCGAATCCACCCTCACTGCTGAAAGCACATTTGGTGGGATGTCTCGTGATCGTCTCGACTGTCTCGAGAGAGACTATCGTGATGAGATAAATGAAGATCGTCCTCCCGAAAAGAAGAAAGCCTCTTCCCAAAGAAAAGTTGAAAGAAAGGCTCAAGTCGGTTCTACCACTCGTAACAACCAAATATAGCCGCTAAATCCTCTCAAACAGATCCCAATATCCCCCAAAGTCCTCCTGTGTTCACTTCCTTCCATCAATATGCTCACCAACAAAGTTCGTCCCCGTGACTTTTCCGACCCATTTCTTTTCGGGACACCTTGTACTTGCTCCAGCCTCGCCCGTGGCCTCAAATCCCTCCACTTCCACTCGCATCATGGGCACGTAATGGATCACCGCCCTGGCCCGCAATAGGATTCGAAGCTAGCGTAAAAATGGAAAGCTCAAGCGTCCCGGGCAAATTCAACCAAAGAAAGAGCAAACTAGATTAGGGGCTACCTATCTCTAAATTAGTCTTTTAGTCAACCTTCGTAGGTTCTAGTACTTCCCGTCACCTAAGTCCTTCCCGGACATTTGTCGTTGTAGTCCATTTTGGACACAAGAGTTAAATGCCTAGCTTTTAATATAAGTCTTTTTTCTCTTCTTGCTAGACTCGAGACATCACTTGTGCACCCACGTTACACTTAATTGAAATGGTTTTATCCAAAATGATCACTTGTGCCGCTCAACCACTAATTCTTTGAAATGATTAATATTTAAATTAATCGGAGTGAGAAAATCAATTGATATCCTTCCCAAATTGGGGCTTACCAACTCCCCATCTTGCATCTCATATGCTCATATCCCTTTTCATCCTCATCATCTCGTTGCTCGATGAATTTGCATGGATCTTTTCTCATATAAAGCTTAAGCAAGCAATGAAGACTTAATCTCATTTAGGTCATCCAAAGAGGGATTGCGGTTGAAACCTTTCACCCATAGGAAAGCCATTACCTCACCCTTACTAAACACTATCCTTTCATTTCAAGATCGGCGTGTTTTGAAACCCGGTTTAGCCATCATTTTTGCTCCATACCGAGAGAAAGTCCAAGCGAGCCCGAGAAGTTAGCTTCGAGAGTCGGCGATGCGCAAAATATCTCAAGCCATGAAGGAAGGACAAAGATAATCCTCAACTCCTCAGAGGCTCTCCAAGTCAAAAAAAAAAAAAAAAAAAAAAAACAAAAACAAAAAAAACAAAAAAAAAACAAAAAAAAAAAAAAAAAAAAGAGAAGAACCGTCCGATCCTCAAAGTCCCCCGACTTCTCAAGAAGCCCTCCAATGATCAAAAAGGAGCCTGGAATTCTCGCAAGATCGCAAAAGGTTGTCGATAGCTCTGACTTCCTCTCACCATTACCTTAAATCAATCCTAAGCCATCCTCTCGATTTTAGAGGATACTCCCATTACCCTCGCCTTCGGCCAAAGTCAAAATTTGACCTCTCATTCTTAGAGGCAATTAATCTTCCCCGCCATAGATTTCCCAAACACATCCCGCAAGCCAACCTCTCATCTTTAGAGGTTCGCCAAGAAAGGCCCAACCGACCTCTCATCTTAAGAGGTCAAAATTTCCCAAATCACCCGATGGTCGATCGAAGCCCGGAAACCCAACTACAGCCCCTACCGGATAGCGCTTTCATTCTAATATCCTCGATGTCGTGGATCAAATTAATGCTTCATTGCTTGCTTAAACTAGAATCTAATTCATCTTGGTTCAAAATCATCAATCAAAGATTGTGCAAATTCAAACCGGATGTGAGCATAATTCATTTCTACCCCACAAACACTTGCCGTGGATGTCCCACTGTGGCTTCGCATCCGTGTCTTTCATGGACACTCTAAGGGGATATGTTATTCAATCCTCCAAATCCTCAAAATCCCCAAAGGTCCTCAGATCCTCGAATTTCAACATTCGTTCTCTTTTCATTCGGGATAAGCCCGAACTACGGCGACCTGAGCTCTTCATAATGGAGGGAACGTAGGCAACCGTAAATGGTCCTGGCCGAAATCACAAACAAATCTCAAAAAAAATTCGGTCTCATCAAGGATCGTCCCTATACACTTTCCGAGCTTAACTCTCGATATCGCTGATTTTCTCCTCGTGATTAATCAAAATATTTGTTCATACCAGATTTAGGAGTTGAATAACTCGAACACTAACAAAGGGTTTTAAGCAAATTTTGTGATCATCATGAATAAGACAAGTTTTCAAGTGTCTCGACGAGTCTTCTCTTCCTACATCATAGGAAAATAGAGCCAAACACTCGTCTTCTCGTCTCATAGGGCTTCCATACACTTTTCCACACCTTGTGATGCTTATACTCTCTCAAAAGAGTCAAACCAAAAGCGAGAGTGTCATACACAAATTCGGGAAACATTCCCACCTTTCAAAAGATATGCCCCCGCACGTAAACCTTTCGAGTCTTATCCAAGAATCGGTTGACTAAGGTCTCAAAAGATGGGTGCCCCTCTCGTAAGACTACTCAATTTCTTCATGCCGGGCTTGCTAAGCGGTTCTCCTGTGTTCTCCCGTATCGCCTCTTCAAGCCGGGGCTTATATAGTCATCTTTGGGTCCACGTTGGGTTCTTCACTACGAGATAGACTCGCCAAGTCGCTTCTTCAAAATCTGGACTTTGCCTACTCAGATCCGGGCTTTGTCAAGATGGTCTTTGGACCCGAATTTTACCAAGTCGCAAGAAAGAATTTCAACCTCGTAACTTGGTACACGGCAGCCTTCCAAGAGCATCGGAATTCAAGATCGTGGTTTCTCCCGCATTAGCAATTCCATCAAATCATTCTCCTGATAAGGTTTCGCCAAAGTCACAAACCACCCAAATGAAAGAAGCTTCACTCGTATCAACGTGCCCTAGAGCCCGTCGCACGCCTTCAAATGACCAAGAATGAGAGGGAAAATTTCAATCAAGACCCGGATCCGAATCCAATCTCATCAAAATTGAGGTCCATGTGATACTATTAACAAAACCTCATCAACAAACTGCTTTAATCGCGATCGAGGGTTCTCACCCCCACTTGCTCAAAATCTATCCCAAACAGCCTCCAGACACATACATCACCCATGCATCCCCACAAAAATCTCCCAAGGGCTCATGTAGCATGCACAAAACTTGAATCAATAGGAAAAATCCTAGGTGATTGAAAATCATAAATCATAATTTCCGCCAAAAGCTTAGGCTAGGTGCATCTTCGAAAGCAAGTAAATGCATCATCTCATAATCATTTTTGGTTCTATGCATGCATCCGTCATCATGAATGCCATATATGCATCTTCCTCTTCACTAACGAATGCAGAATTCAAACGTGAAATCAAATCCCCTTTTCGGCAAGGATGATCTTCACCAAAGTCGACCTCCAATGTCCACAAATGGATGAAGACAAACTTCCAAAGATCTACAGCTGGCAAAGATAGTCCCCATGTCTACAGCTTGGCAAGGACAACCTCCGGCGTCTCGCAACTTGCTAAAGACGACCTCCAATGGATGAAAACAGCCTCCCGACATCCACAAACGTATGAAGACCGCCTCCGTTGTCTACAAATCGGCCGTGGACGCCAAGTTCTCAAAATACAAATAGGTCGAGACGCCAAGTTCTCAAATACAAATCGGTCGAGACGCCAAGTTCTCAAATACAAGACGGCCGAGACGCCAAGTTCTCAAAATGCAAATCGGTCAAAGATACCAAGGTCTCAAATACAAGACGGCCGAGACGCCAAGTTCTCAAAATGAAAATCGGTCGAGACGCCAAGTTCTCCAATACGCCTCGGCCGAGACGCCAAGTTCTCCAAATACAAATCGGTCGTGGACGCCAAGCTCTCCAATACAGCTTCGGCCGTAGACGCCAAGTTCTCCAAATACAAATCGGTCGTGGACGCCAAGTTCTCAAATACGATGCGGTCGAGACACCAAGTTCTCAAAAACAAGAAGTCCTAATGTGAAGACAAGCTCAACAACCTCTACCAAGGTTGACGATCACCAAGAAGATGCAGACTCAACCAAACTCCTCCTTCAGTCAAAATGCCTCCAAAGACAAAGAAATCGCGGCGTAAACCGTCCCACGAACGGCAACCTAACAACTCTTCATCAACATCGCCCGTAGCCTCGCCCTTCCGGCAGCCTACAGTAAGCACAAAGATGTATGAAAGCATATCTTAGTCAACTACTTTTCGAAAGAACATTATCATCAAATCTTAGGGCGACTTCCCAAAAAAAAAAAAAACAAACCTCGGGTGACTCCCAAATACTGTCAAATCATCAAAGGACCATCCATCCCAAACCATCAAAGGGAAATCATGTCAAATCAAGGTTCGAGGCACCTGAGACGCCATCTCCAAGGTTCGAGGCACCTAAGACGCCATCATTAAGGTTTGAGGCACCTAAAGCGCTATCACCCCGGTCACAACACTAGGAAAGCGATAAATCGCAATCATCCCCTAATTCGACAAACCAAAATCATTACTGTGGCGACTTCCCAAAAACGGTCAAACCATAGGGCGACTTCCCTAAAATAGTCAAACCATAGGGTGACTTCCCAAAAATAGTCAAACCATAGGGCGACTTCCCAAAAATAGTCAGATCATACGGTGACTTCCCGAAAATAGTCAGATCTTAGGGTGACTTCCCAAAAATAGTCAGACCATAGGGCGACTTCCCAAAAATAGTCAAACCATAGGGCAACTTCCCTAAAATAGTCAATCCCCTGCGACTTCCCTAAAATAGTCAATCTCTGTAACTCCCAAATACAGTCAATCTCTCGGGCGACTTCCCTAAAATAGTCAATCCTCGGGTGACCCCCAGATACAGTCAATCCTTGGGTGACAAACTATGTAGCCTACCATAGGTCCATCCACTTGACCAACATTGGTCACCTTTCTTCTCGATAGTTCTCGTAAACCCGAGTCTTCCCCAGCAAGAACACCTTCAAATAGCCTCCATCGTGTACAAAACCTCGCTCAGTTCATACTCCGAACCAAGTCCCGACTTAGGATCATACTCCGAACTAAGTCTCCATTTAGGTTCATACTCCCGAACAAAACCTCAACTTAAGTTCATACTCGAACTAAGTTCCCATTTAGGTTCATACTCCTGAACCGAACCTCAACTTAGGTTCATACTCCTGAACTAAGTTCCCATTTAGGTTCATACTCCTGAACAAAACCTCAATTTAGGTTCATACTCCTGAACTAAGTCTCCATTTAGGTTCATACTCCTGAACAAAACCTCAACTTAGGTTCATACTCCTGAACTAAGTTCCCATTTAGGTTCATACTCCTGAACCGAACCTCAACTTAGGTTCATACTCCTGAACTAAGTTCCCATTTAGGTTCATACTCCTGAACCGAACCTCAACTTAGGTTCATACTCCCGAACTAAGTTCCCATTTAGGTTCATACTCCCGAACCGAACCTCAACTTAGGTTCATACTCCCGAACTAAGTCTCCATTTAGGTTCATACCCTATCAAAATCATCCCCTAAAGAAACGTAAGACCGAGTGCCCCGAGAAAGATAACGGAATCCCGTTTCTTTCATCAAAATCAACTCCTATAGCTAAACGTAAGACCGATCTCCCGAGAAAGATAACGAGATCCCGTATCTTTCATCAAAATCAGCCACTAGCTAAACGTAAGACCGATTTCCTCGACGAATACGTCCGACTTTCCTCAAAGAAAGGCTAACGAAACCCCAAATAAACTAACGGAATCCCAAAATGCCAACGGAATCTCGAGTAGATTTCGAACTACGACCGACTTGATTCCCACTAGGGATACGTAGGTAGCCTATCATTAGGTCCAGCCACTCGACCAAAATGGTCATCCTTTCCTCGGAAGCAGACGTAAGACCGATCCTTTCAAGCAGAGTCCACCAAGAGGACCATCTACCCCCACCATTAAGGTTCAAGGCACCTAAAACGCCATCTCCAAGGTCCGAGGCACCTAAAACGCCATCTCCAAGGTTCGAGGCACCTAAAACGCCATCTCCAAGGCTCGAGGCACCTAAAACGCCATCTCCAAGGTTCGAGGCACCTAAAACGCCATCTCCAAGGTTCGAGGCACCTAAAACGCCATCTCCAAGGTTCGAGGCACCTAAAACGCCATCTCCAAGGTTCGAGGCACCTAAGACGCCATCACACACAACACTAGGAAAGCGATAAATCGCAATCATCCCAGCAGAGCGGATGGCCCTCCGACCGAAAATGGTCATTCTTATCCCCAAAGAGAGCGGATATGCAATTTCAGCCATCAGACCGAAAATGGTCATTCCTATCCCCAGCAGAGCGGATAGCCCTCCGATCAAGATGATCATCTATTATCCCCAGCAAAGCGGATAGCCCCCAGACCGAAAATGGTCATTCATGTCCCCGGCAGAGCGGATATACAATTTCAGCCATCCGACCAAAATGGTCATTCTTATCCCCAGCAGAGCGGATATGCAATTTCAGCCATCAGACCGAAAATGGTCATTCCTATCCCCAGCAGAGCGGATAGCCCTCCGATCAAGATGATCATCTCCTATCCCCAGCAGAGCGGATAGCCCTCGGTAACCGAAAATGGTCATTCCTATCCCCAAAGAGCGGATAGCACTCCGATCAAAATGATCATCGCAATTATCCCCAGTGGAGCGGATATGCAATTTCAGCCATCAGACCGAAAATGGTCATTCCTATCCCCAGCGGAGCGGATAGCCCTCCGATCAAAATGATCATCTCTTATCCCCAAGAAGTTTCTCTCCAAAGAACCGACCGCAGTAACTCGCTCATCAGGTTCAAGGCACCTAAAATGCCATCATCCCCAGGGTCAAAGACCCGAACTACGGCCGACTTGATTCCCACTCGGGATACGTAGGTAGCCTATTAAATAGGTTCAGCCACTCGATCACTTGATCATCCTGTCAAATATGGAGCCTTACTCTTATCGACGACCCCGCTTCCTTCGAAAGCACCGTCGCCGAGGGGCTACTGTAAGTGCTCCAATTTGAGTTTGTTAGTATTTTCGTTAGAAAATTAACGAAAGTTTTAACATTTCTAACATTTCTAACAAACCCTAACCTTTCTAACAAAGCAAGGGTAAAGTGGGCATTGCCATTTAAAGATAAACAAGGAAAGGAATCCTAAAAAGCAAAAGAAATGGAAAAAACCCGAATTGGTAAGTTGAAAAACAGTTCCAGTTTGAATTTTAAAAAGATTATTCCTCCTGTCCAAAAGCCAGCACTGTAGCAGATGAACAGTGCACGCCAACAGGACCCTCCGCGCGGATATGATTGTTTCTCACAGTGTTCTATAAATTGAACCCTCCTCTCTCGCCTTACACAACACAATTGGATCACAAAGAACGAAATTACGGCGAATATAGAGAGAAAACAAATGGGAATCCTTAGATTGCCACCATTTTCTCTTGAATATTTCCCAATCCCACTCCAAACACTCTCAAATCATCCTTAAACACACACAAGCTCAAGCTTAAACCACCACCAAAGAGGAGGATTAGAGAGAAAACATAGAGGACTTAAGTGTTATCTACTTGTTTTCTCTTTGACCAACTCTATCATCAAACCCTAAGCACATTCAAGCCTCAAATCAAACTCAAACACAAATCCAAGCACCAAATCTTGATACTCCTCAAGTCAAACACCAAATCTTGATACTCCTCAAGTCAAATTCCAAACTCAAGGAAGATAGGTATAACCTCCCTCTTCTTACCCTAAATCTCTCATCCATGCATGCATCTTCAAACTACAAAATGTAGTTCATTCTTCTTCTTGTCTTAAGATCCAAAGAAGATCACCATGGAAGTCCATCTCCATGGATGATCTTCTACAAGGATCAACATTTTCTTTAATGTGTTATTGTTTTCTTGCAAATGCATTTTCAAAACCTTAAGAACCATTTTCAAGCATCAAATCTCATTTTCAAAGGATAAAATTCCCCTTCCCAAGCAAATGAAGTGCTTAGTCCTAATGTACCCCAAGGATGGTTTGGTATAGTTGATTCACCACTAAAATGTCAAGTGATCACTAACCAAAACCTAGGGAAATGGGGACAAGCATGGATGCAAAACCCCCCTTACAATCATATTTTCTTTCTTGAGAAGTTGCTGTCCAGTAGCAATTTCCTCAGACCTCAGTCCATGGTCTAATTTTTTGGACACAGATAAATGTGGAATTTGGTGTTAACTACAAAACACTTTTTGTAGCCAACATCCATATATTTCCATACATATTTTTACTTTATTTTTTGGGTGAGTAAAACTCCTCTTTTCAAATTTTCTTTCAGAGGCTAGTTCATCAGCTTCTGGGAATCCAGATCTCATATCTGAGGTTTCCAGAAGTATTTGACCCCTCAAATCTTCTCCAAAATGGAAAATTCCTTCGCACAAATCTTATTTAAGGTGTCTGGAACAACTTTCATTCTCTGAGTTTATCCAGATTATGAAGTTTTAAGACCCTTGAATCCATTTCAAAATTAAAGGTCCACTGCCTTTTTCATTCTGGCAGAAGTGGCTCTCAACTTCAAAAGGTCTTTTGAGTACCAAATCTCAATCCAAAAATCTTCCAAAAAATTATGGGATCAGTTTAAAGTCTTAAAAAGATATCCCAATTTTTACTTTTCTGAGTTTCAAATTATTTTGGCCAAAATACACACACACACACACACACACAAATGATTTTCAGCTTGGAAGACTCGTTTTACGAGGCATTCCGGGTGCACACTAACGTCCTTCCCGGCGTGTAACATGACCTCCGAACCCAAATTTCTGATCTCGGGCTTTTTTCAAAGTTTTGGCCCTTAAAACAAAAATGGCGTGGCGACTCCGTTCTTTTTCCCGGGTTTTATTTGGTTTTTTCAAAGAAACGCGAAAAATCGAATTTTTTCCCGCGAAATGGCGACACATCATCACACGAAGCTAATTAAGAATCGAGCTTATTAGAACGAGACTGATTAAGAATCGAGCTCGTTGGAACGAGGTCGACTAAGAGTCGGACTTGTTGAATGAACGAAGCTGATTAAGAATCGAGCTTGTTAGAAAAAGACTGATTAATAATCGAGTCTGTTAGAACGAAATCGACTAAGAGTCGGACTTGTTGAATGATCAAAGCTGATTAAGAATCGAGCTTGTTAAAACAAGACTGATTAAGAATCGAGTCTGTTTGAAATTAATGTAAAGTGCAGCACAATGTTGGGTTGAATAGAACAACAACTTTTATTGAAGTAGAAGCATGCTTACATCGAAAGTAGAGAGCTAAAACTAAAACTGAACTAATCCTTGAAGCTAAACTAGGTGGCTGAACTAAAAGTAGTACTTGATAAGATGAGTAGCATGCCATGGGTGCTTCAACTCTTCACCTCCTGGGTGAGAAATCATGTAAGTTCCTTCCTTGATGATTCGAGTAACAATGTAGGGACCTTCTCAGTTGGGAGATAACTTGTTCTGTTGGGTTCTCCTTCCTGTTGCCTCGATCTTTCTTAGTACGTGGTCGCCTACTTGGAATGATCTCGTCCTCACCTTCTTATCATGGTAACTATTTGTCCTCTGCTTGTAGTTGACCATTCATAAGTAGGTTGTGTCACGCTTCTCGTCAATTAAATCCAAGTCGATCAATCTGTTTGTGTTGTTCTGCTCTTGATCGAAGAAGACCACTCTGGCTATAGGAAATCGCAGCTCGGCTGGTGCCATGGCCTCCGACCCATATGTAAGAGCAAATGGGGTTTCCCCTGTAGGCCCCCCGAGTGGTTGTGCGAACTGCCCAAAGAGCAAGGAGGAGTTCGTCCAACCAGTTACTACGACGACCAACTAAGCCCGTCTTAAGTGAAGATAGGACGAGCTTGTTCGCTGCCTCAGGTTGCCCATTGCCTTGAGGATAGGCAACAGATGATTGCCAATGTTTGATCCCTACTCGATTCATTTCTTCTTCGAAAGCCCGGGAGAATTGTAGGCCTTTGTCTGAGACTATAGCTCGAGGGATCCCAAATCGTCACCAGATGAAGTCATGATTGAAATTGATGGCATTTTCTTCTGTGATTCTGGCCAAAGGTTTGGCTTCGACCCACTTCGTGAAATAATCAATAGCCACGATCACGTACTTGCGCTTCACGGCCGTGAAGGAAGGGTCCAATCAAGTCGACGCCCCACATATCAAACGGCCAAGCAGCGATCACTGGAGTTTGCTCCATTGTAGGCAGATGAGGCAGGTTGGCAAACCTATGACACTGGTCACATTGTTGAACAAAGTCATGAGTGTCAGCTCTCATGTGTGGCCAGTAATAACCCAACGTAATCAGTTTGTCGGCCAAAGTTCTGGCCCCCTGGTGACCACCACACACTCCACTATGCACCTCATGCATTAACTGAGTAATTTCTTGGGGGTGAATGCATTTCAACAGTGGCTTAGTGTATGACCTCCTGAATAGCATATCTCATTGAATAACATATCTCGGCGCCTTCTTTTTTATGGCTCGAGCTGTCTTCTCGTCTTCAGGGAGCTCGCCTGTTTCCAAGTATGCCTTCATTTCTTCGATCCAATAATTGTCATAAACCCAGTTCTCAAGGTGTCCTCCACACATTGAATTTGAACCCTTTCATATGATGGATTCTCGATATAGGAGATAGGTTCTTCATGTGGCTCGCCCGTGTGTAGCGCCGAGAGTAGGTCAGCCAATTCGTTGTCTTCTCGACCAATCCTCTGAATTTCCCAAAACTCCAAGTCTTTTATCAACTCCTTTACCAGGTCCCAGTATTTGATCAAAGTAGAGTTCAATACCTCGTACTTCCCTTGGACATGGTTGACTATCAGCTGGGAATCACAATATGCCATAATTTTGGTTGCCCCAAAGCATTTGGCGTACTCGATGGCTGCAACCAAAGCTTCGTACTCTGCCTGGTTGTTGGAGGCCTCAAACTTGAACCTCAATGCTTCCTCATAGACAGTCCCAGACTCTGGTTCGATCAATACTATCTGATGGAGGAAAACTCCCTCTTGTAATAAAAACCGAGCAAGTGTACTCACTACCGGTGTAGCAGTATGCAAATGCAGGGGTCGAATCCACAGAGACTCGTTGGTAAACAAGTAAAGTAAACGCAGTGAATTTAGTAACCAAAGTTTATAGATTTGATTTAAAAACTAAGAGCATAAATTAAATAACAAAAACTAACTAAACGAGAAAGCAGATTATGAGCAGAGATTCGTAGATTGGATTTCACTTCACCATCATTCTATGCAAAATTTCACTTATAAAATATTAACTCAACTTCTAGGGTTCATTCACTTTAGCTAGGATCGACACGGTTATGTGGCCGGATTACAATCCTTAATACTCTTTTTAATATTGTAGTGTCTATTACGGTTCCACAATATACCAAGAATAAATTAAGCACACAAGAATAAAAGAACCTAACTTTAATCAATTTCTATTACGGCACAGACCAAGATATTCAATTAATAGTGGTCTATGTATAAATCGCCCAAATTAATGGCTCAATAAATACCCAAATATTCAAAGATGAGTTCGTATCTTAACATACGTCTCGAATCCAAGAACATGAAATTAGGATCTATTAATGAACTAGAAGGAATTAAATAGAAAGAATTAAAAATACTATTGCATAGAAATCCGGTGAAGATCAAAACAATCTACAAATCTAATGAATTAGCTACTCATAATTTACAAATAATAAAACCTGGAATTGATGAATTCTTCCTCTCCAAAGAATTGTTCAAGAACAAATAAAATCCCAAAATATAATATATGATATGATATATGAGATGTCTTCTTTTTCGTGGCTGTGCATTATAAATAGAATAGAATAGGTCAAAAAACCATGAGCCCAGGTTGCGAATTGTCGAGAATACCCTTTTTGAAAATGCCACTGTTGCTGAAATACGGCTTGAGCGCGGCCGCCCTTGTTTGTTGGCGCGCCCGCGCAAGTGGGCAGAAAGTTTGGTCGAGAATATCATCACTGTAGCGTGGCCGCCCTTGCTGTAGCGCGTCCTTCCTTGCTTGTTGGCCCATCCTTGCTTGTTGGCCCATGAAGCTTCTTTTGGCCCCAAATGCAACAAACTTGGCCCTAAGCTTCCCTCGGCCATACCATGAAGTGGCCGGCCATGATCCAAGCATGTAGTGGCCTATTTGTAACAATTAGTATTCCATTCGTCTCGCTATTTTGCAACCGCACTTTGACCACTATAATGACTTCTTTTGCACTTCGCTCTTTGGGACTTTATGTTTCATTTTAACCCACGAATTTTTATAAATTAAATTCGTCCAAAAATTCCATATTTCCAGTTCAGTCCCTGAATTTTCCAATATTTCCCATTTAGTCCTTTGAACTTCCAAATGTCAGTTTTGTCCCAGATTTCAGCATTGTTGCGCTTCAGCCCCTGAACTATCAAAACACTAACAAACCATATCAAATATACATAAAACTCGGGAATCAAACGCAAAGAAAGCCTAAAAGTGCATCATTTGGATGGGTAAATACACATCCATCAAACACCCACAAACTAACCTTTTGCTCGTCCCGAGTAAAACAAAACTAAAAGAAGTAAAATAAAACTACTCTAAATAAAATATTAAAATATTAAAACAAAATATTTTTTTTTTTTTGGGATGTTCTATCACAGATGAGTCATTGGCCATACAAGTCTCAGATTCTCACCAACACACATAATCAACAAGTACCACCACAGTAATGGGATGACAATCACATTGAAGCATAAAAATCACAATTTTCCACTGCGGCCTGAATGATGAATGAATTATGGGAGGTCACTTCCAACAACCTAAGATTGTTTATGGATTCACTAAGCGATTATCTAAATCAATATGTCATAGACAGTACAACCCCAAAAAGGACACTCATATGCATATTTACACGATTGTCAACCTGGTTACTCGATATTGAAAGAATAATATGGCTTAAACGTTAAGTGCGAAAGATCGCAGGGCTAGGTTCATGGTTACAAATGAAGGTAAGGACATACGAAAATACGAAAGTGAAACTAGAAAGTCTTCTTTTAACACAACATCCCCACTTTATGATAATTTCTCCACTCACCCTTATTACTTCCCAATGTGACAACCCACAAACTAAAACTTTTTCATACATTGACATGGGGTTGAGCACATTCCATTACTTTCTTTGGTTACCTTGAAACATAATTTTCACTTCAATATTAGAGAGGGCAAGGCTTCTTTTTTTTTTTTTTTTTTTTTTTTTTTTTTTTTTTTGCACTTTGCAAAATTACATCACGAAGAATGTGCATTCAATATTTTTTTTATCAAGCCCCTCTTTTCATTACATAACATGACCCTTTTCTTTATTTTCGTGACCACTTTCCATTCAACCCTTGATTTTCCAAACTTTCCCCACAATTCCCAATTCATTCCCTAGTTTCACTTTCTTGAAAAGGTGGGAAAGATTAAATTTGTGTATAGGTTAAAAGGGGTGGGATAATGAGGGTACAAATGAAGGCGAATGATGGTCTAATATAACCTCCCACTTTGTGAGAGATTCCATTCTTTTCCAAGCTCAAACGGGGTTCTAGCGGAAAAAAATATTTAGTGACTAGAAAGTTTAAGGCTCACAAAAAGGGATTCAAAGAATAGCCATATATATCAAGTAACTTATTGACGTGTTATTGACAATCATGCAAACATGTTCTAGGGACCCCGAGAATACACAAAGTGATCCCATAAAGGGCACCTAAGTTGATGACAATGACCAAGAATATGATACGGAAGTGAGAGGTGGTGCAACCATAATTTAAATATTTCAATGCAATCCCAATCACCACACTAATAATAGCACATGTGATTCTAAAATTAAAGCACACTCTACTCATCATAGACTTTGGCCAACATCCCAACTATGAAAAGAATAATTTTTTTAAAAATTTTTCTATTTTTTTTTAGAGGGTGACACTATATACACTCCCCTATAAACCCACAAACTCGGAGAGATGTCTACCCCCAAACTCAAAACATGCTATGTCCTCAGAGCAAAGAGAACAAAAGCGTGCCTTGGGCTCAACGGAAGACATGACACGACTAAATTAACATAAAAATAAAACATACCTCGTTGGGTTGCCTCCCAAGCAGCGCATTTGGTTAAAGTCGTTAGCCCGACTATGGTCCCAATCTCACTTGGCCTTTGCTTTGCGGCCTTTGGACCATCTCTTCTCCTCACGGGCACAAACGCCCTTCTCTTTCCAAATCAGCTCTCCATTGTCAACAAGTAGGGGTGAAGCCACATTTATTTTTGAAACTTTACGCTTGTGCTTACCCCTCTTTCTTTTCTTTTTATTGGGGTTTCCACCCCCAAACTCAACCTTTTTCGCAACCTCTGCGAACACCATTCTCACAACCAAGATCAAGAGAGTTATCATGCACAAAAATAGTAGCAAATATAGAATCAGATAAATCACTATAACTCTCCTCACTAACTCTCAATTTTGAAGGCCCTTGTGGTAAATGTGATGGATTCGACTCTTTATGGGAGTCGTGTGGGGAGTGATACGACCCGTTACTACTAGAGTATTGGTCGGCCTTAGTGTTACTAGCCATGGGATAAACGTTCGCATTATCCCCACTTTTCTCACATCCATTCACATCATCTTTAAAAATTGGAACATCAGTTATGGCTCCTACAAAACCATCTTTAGGGGGAAGGTTCTTGTCATTCTTAAACATATCAAACTTGCATTCTTCCCCCATGCCTCTCAAAGAATGGAGGAAAACTCCCTCTTGTAATAAAAACTGAGCAAGTGTACTCACTACCGGTGTAGCAGTATGCAAATGCAGGGGTCAAATCCACAGAGACTCGTTGGTAAACAAGTAAAGTAAACGCAGTGAATTTAGTAACCAAAGTTTATAGATTTGATTTAAAAACTAAGAGCATAAATTAAATAACAAAAACTAACTAAACGAGAAAGCAGATTATGAGCAGAGATTCGTAGATTGGATTTCACTTCACCATCATTCTATGCAAAATTTCACTTATAAAATATTAACTCAACTTCTAGGGTTCATTCACTTTAGCTAGGATCGACACGGTTATGTGGCCGGATTACAATTCTTAATACTCTTTTTAATATTGTAGTGTCTATTACGGTTCCACAATATACCAAGAATAAATTAAGCACACAAGAATAAAAGAACCTAACTTTAATCAATTTCTATTACGGCACAGACCAAGATATTCAATTAATAGTGGTCTATGTATAAATCGCCCAAATTAATAGCTCAATAAATACCCAAATATTCAAAGATGAGTTCGTATCTTAACATATGTCTCGAATTCAAGAACATGAAATTAGGATCTATTAATGAACTAGAAGGAATTAAATAGAAAGAATTAAAAATACTATTGCATAGAAATCCGGTGAAGATCAAAACAATCTACAAATCTAATGAATTAGCTACTCATAATTTACAAATAATAAAACCTGGAATTGATGAATTCTTCCTCTCCAAAGAATTGTTCAAGAACAAATAAAATCCCAAAATATAATATATGATATGATATATGAGATGTCTTCTTTTTCGTGGCTGTGCATTATAAATAGAATAGAATAGGTCAAAAAACCATGAGCCCAGGATGCGAATTGTCGAGAATACCCTTTTTGAAAACGCCACTGTTGCTGAAATACGGCTTGAGCGCGGCCGCCCTTGTTTGTTGGCGCGCCCGCGCAAGTGGGCAGAAAGTTTGGCCGAGAATGTCATCACTGTAGCGCGGCCGCCCTTGCTGGAGCGCGTCCTTCCTTGCTTGTTGGCCCATGCAGCTTCCTTTGGCCCCAAATGCAACAACCTTGGCCCTAAGCTTCCCTCGGCCATACCATGAAGTGGCCGGCCATGATCCAAGCAAGTAGTGGCCTATTTGTAACAATTAGTATTCCATTCGTCTCGCTATTTTGCAACCACACTTTGACCACTATAATGACTTCTTTTGCACTTCGCTCTTTGGGACTTTATGTTTCATTTTAACCCACGAATTTTTATAAATTAAATTCGTCCAAAAATTCCATATTTCCAATTCAGTCCCTGAATTTTCCAATATTTTCCATTTAGTCCTTTGAACTTCCAAATGTCAGTTTTGTCCCAGATTTCAGCATTGTTGCGCTTCAGCCCCTGAACTATCAAAACACTAACAAACCATATCAAATATACATAAAACTCGGGAATCAAACGCAAAGAAAGCCTAAAAGTGCATCATTTGGATGGGTAAATACACATCCATCACTATCCCAGCTCCACTAACATTCTTCGTTGCTGACCCATCTGAGAATACCTTCCAGCGGTCGTCGGGTAGACAAGTGACGGGCTGGGAATCTTGCTCCTTTCCCTTAGCTTTCTCCTTTTGAACTCGCACCTCGCTATCTTCCTTGGTGAACGCCAGCTCGACTAAGAAATCTGCCAAGGCTTGAGCCTTCAACGCCTTTCGAGGTCGATACTTGATGTCGAATTCTGTGAGAGCAATTGACTAATTGAGTAAACGACCTGAACTCTCTGGCTTATGTAGAATTTTTTTCAAGGGTGCATTTGTGAGCACAACAATAGGGTGAGCTAAAAAGTAAGCTCGCAGCTTCCTCGAGGCTACGACTAAGGCATATGCAACCTTCTCTGCGTTGTAATATCTGCCTTCAACATCTGATAGAGCCTTGCTAACATAATACACGGGCTTTTGAAGCCCTTCCTCTTCTCGAACCAACACAGCTGCCACTGATTGATCACCTACAGATAGATATACGAACAATGTCTCACCAATAGTCGGGCTGCTCAGTAGAGGTGGAGTAGCGAGATACTCCTTGAGCTGTTGGAACGACGAATGACATTCGGACGTCCATTCAAAATTTCGTCCCCCTCAAAGATTTGAAGAAGGGGAGAGACCTTTCTGCCGACTTGGCTATAAAATGACCTAGGGCTGCCACCCTACCATTAAGTCGCTGCATCTCCTTAATACTAGTGGGCTCTTGCATGTCGACTAGAGCCTTGATCTTTTCTGGGTTGGCTTCAATTCCCCTTTGTGACACCATAAAACCAAGGAATTTGCCAGCTGCTACCCAAAATACACATTTCTTCGGATTAAGCTTCATGTCGTTTGCTTGTAGATTGCCGAACGTTTTCTTTAGGTCGACCACGTGACATCCGATTTTTGTTTTGATGACCATATCGTCGACGTAAGCCTCCATGTTTCGGCCAATCTGTGAAGCAAAGACCTTGTTCACCATCCTTTGGTAGGTCACACCTGCATTCTTTAGTCCGAATGGCATCATATTGTTGCAGTAAATGCCTCCAGCAGCTTGAAATGCTGTCTTCATAATACCATCTTCATGCATCTTGATCTGACGATAGCCTGAATAGGCATCAAGAAAGCTGAGTGTGGAATGTCCAGCAATGGAATCAATGAGCTTATCAATCCGAGGTAGAGGATAGCTGTCTTTTGGGCAAGCAAGGTTAAGATTGGTGAAGTCGACACACATTCTCCACTTGCCGTTGTATTTCTTCACCATGACCACATTGGCTAGCCAGGTGGTGTGAGTGGCTTCCTTTATGATACCTTCACTTAAAAGCTTTTGTACCTCGAGTTTTATAGCCTCCTCTTTGTCGTGAGCAAAGCTTCTCAGCTTCTGAGGTTTGGGTTTTATGGTCGGGTTGACCTCCAGCCTGTGAACGATGACCTCTTCCTGATCCCTTTCATGTCCTCTACTCGCCAAGCAAAAACGTCGTTGCTTTCTTTGAGTAGCTCGACAATCTCCAATCTTTCCTCAGGTGACAACTGCTTTCCAATCTGAATTTTTTGCTCGGGATAGGAAGGGTTTGCTATCACTGCTTCCAGCTCATCCACAGCTTCCAGCTCTGGACCATCTCTGAATTGTAGGATCTCGATAATGATCTCTCGAACCCTCTGTCTTTACTTGTCCCCCAAGTGTGGAGCTTCCTCGACAATCATGTCATCTAGCTCATCTACGATCTCACTAGTGGTGGCCCCCGAGTTATTATCGATCTGGAGGCATAGCTCGCCTATGCAGACTTGGTCGACCATAACTGTATCTGAATCGACCATGTTGACTTCAGAGTGACGTGTCGACTCAGTCATGACCTCTTCATGTGAGCGATAGGTCGACTCTTCCACGCTGGTGATTGTAGATAGTCTAGAAGTTGTGGTGACTGATTTTGACATCTTCAAATACCCCTCAGCAGTTTCAATCTCCAGTTCCCTCTTCTTCCTAGTTCGTAGGACATGGTCAAGATATTCACGAGCTGTGCTTCGTACACAGCCGACTCCAGCTAGTGTCGGGAACTTAACTCGCTGATGGGGGATCGAGGCCACCATTCCAAGTGCGACCTGACCAGGGATACCAAGAATCGCAGCATAATCACTATTCACATCAATGACAATAAATTTTACCTTGGAGACGACCCTGTAAGGATGTTGGCCTATGTCGACATCCAACTCAATCTGTCCTTTGGCATCGACCCGGTGGTTGGTGAAGCCCTCCAATCTGCCATCATATCGCTCGAGCTGCTCATTTGAGAGTCCCATCTCCTGAAATGTCTTGTAAAACAAAATATCCTTACAGGCCCCCGTGTCTATCAAGAGTCTGCTCGTCGTACACCGATCTATTAATCCTGGGATAACGAGAACCTGCTCTCTAGCTGCTATATTGGTTGCCAGCTCGTCCGGATAGAAACTAATCATCTCGTCTCTGATATAGCTTATAGGGGGTACATGAGGTGCCTTGCTGAGCTGGAATATCTTGTGTTTGATGGCAGTGTTACTAGCTTGCTCCGTAATAACGCCCAGATTCAACCTAGGCTGCCTCGGTTCTTAATGCCCACCAGCAGCTCGCTCACCACCACCTTGTGAGCACCCCAACCCAGGACCTATCTCGTATCCCGAGTTTGAGAAGCCCAAACTAAGAAATCTCATTTTCCATTTTTCAAAAATCTTTTAATTTGCCTTTACAAGGAAACCAATTCTAAATTTTCCCATAAACAAAATCAAATATAACATCTCCCCTTGGAGGGATTTAAACAAATACCTTAAGAACCATACTTCACTAATTACATTGAAAACCCTAATTAACCTTGTTTAACAAAAGAGTTTTCATTACAACTTAGGAAAGAGTAATAATTAAGTATGACTCCCTACAACCCACACATATACCTATCCTGACAAATCCCAAAAGCAACAGTCCACAATCGTCTCCCTACCCTCACCGGTTCAGTCACTGTCTCAGCACAATCTAAAGCAGTAAAAGGGAAGGGGTGAGAATAAATCTCAATGAGCTATTATGAATGCAGCAATATGCCAAACAAGGTGCAACACATAGCATGGTAGCACATAACACATTATGAAAGCGGTAAACACCTTACGTTACCTCATTTTACCTTTCCCGTCTGAACAATAAGTCGTACAACGTGGGAGTGAAACTCCTCTCTTTGGTGAACTGCCTCCAGCACATTCACCTCTTATAGGACTCATACCCCAGAGATCCATATAAGAAAGGATACCTATATCAGAGTATCCAACAACAATGTCGCTAACTGTAAAGCTTTAGGCTTAATACAGAAGCATTCCCCCTAATCACCAATCGCAGCAGTATGTAAAGGCTCCTTATTGCTCAATACAGTAGCTTGCACAGCCCCACTCTGTGGCCACAGAGGGGGGAAGGGTCACCGGTATGATGAACCTTCAATCACTTATAGAACAAATCAATAATTGATTGAATTCCATCATACCCACCCGAATATAAACACACTCAAGCACATAATAGATACTTGAAATAAATCCACAAAAAGGGATAATAATATAACAACATGGTAAAATATACTCATGCTAATCAATATCATAGTGCAACAATTCATTTAATACACTATGCATAATATCATCAATAAATATGAATGATAACAAATAAATCCACCAATGGGATAACATAACAACTTGTCAAATAATCCACACTTGGGATGCACATAACAACTTGCCAAATAATCCATACTTAGGATATTAAGGTAACCATATAATCAATAATTCCACAACTTGGAATAACAATGCCACAAGGTGATACATACCCATTACCAATTAGTTCAATAGTGAAACCTATGGCTTCTACACCATTGCAACTATTCACCAAAGATAAAGAGTAAGTGAGGCTACTATATATCATAAACCATTCATACATAGTCATTATACAACCTCGAATAACCTTAATTAAAGTTCAAGATCTATTTCCCAAGTTGGAACTATTTTGGTGAAGTACTAATCAAACTTAACAATTGTTTTCCGGACAATGATCCATATTACAAGGTCCCGATAGAGATTCAAGTTAAATTATTAAGTTGTAGTCACAATGCTTAAGTAGCCCAAGTTCTACTTTAATCTAAGTTGAGAAGGGTTGATTAATATCCGAAAGTGATTAGGTTCCATTAATTTATAGTGGTTAGGATTCTCAATCCATCCTACAAGATCATTATACAATAAGACAAGGCCTCTATGAAGGTTCAAGCTCAATTTACTAAGTGGGAGTCACAATCTATAAGGGACCAAACAAGGTTGCTACACAAATTACGGTTCGATTCGAAGTTCGGTTTCACGGGGTCTTGGGCGACCGCCCATACCTCTTGGGCGACCGCCCAAGAGGGTTTTCAAAGCACTCTAGTTTACGGACACATGGGCGGCCGCTCATGCCCCCTTGGGCGACCGCCCAAGTGTCTGAGCCAGCAATTCCCAAGTTTTCCCATTTAGTCTCTTACCATTTTACTTTCCTTTGCCATACTTCTTATACTCATGAACACCAAGAAATTTCTAATTCTATAAGGATTATCATAAAATCATATAAACCCAAAATAAGTGATTCTAAATTATTTATCATTATAACCTTCACCCATTTCAAATCCTCTAGGTTATCTTCCAAGATCACAAACTTCATTCTATTCCATTTACTACTCATTCAACTCCTATAAAATTTCCAAAGCATGAACCCAACATCATAAGAACAAGGAGAACATTAAGGAGAGTATGAACAAGTAAGAGAAGGGAAATCATAACAACTCACATAGCAATTATGAAGTGGATTAAAGATCTTCTTAGCTCAAAGTGTTCCTCTCGACTCCACGAACCCAAAAGTACACCCGGATCGTCGATTGGAGAAGAATTGAATTTATAGTAATTTTTGGAAGGAAATTAATGAGAGGGAGCCTCCATGGATGATGTAGGAGGAAGTAAGAAGGAAGAAGATGAAATGATGAGGGAAGGAGGAGTAGGGGAAAAAGTATGGAAGATATATGGGGAAAGGTATGGCTCCTTTGACAAATGGAAGGGAGGGGAGTAAATTAGGGAATATGGCCCCTCCCCAAAACCTCCTCTCTTACTTTCTTACTTCTTTTTCTATTTATTTATTTTTCCCTACACAAATAACTACCCACATTTTATTTATTTTATCCATTTCTATTATTATACTCTTTCCAAGAATATTATTTATTTCCCAATCATTTCATCCTAATATAATAATCAGAGATATAAAATGAACACATAATATTAACAATACTATTTAAAGCACATAAAGTCAACAATTAATATAAAAGGTATATAATATGATACTAAAATAGGTGCCTAGGTTTAGGGTCGCTACATTCACTCCTCCTTAAAGAAAATTCGTCCCGAATTTTAAACTTGATTACCTTAATGATCCATAACAAAGGGTACTTCTCCAAACATTTCAATTTACCACTTTCCACTAGTTTTCTCAAAGTCATGATTCTTATGTACATTCCCAGCATCCAAACACTCTAAAATTTAATCCCGGAATTGAAATCCTAATAACTCTTAACGTTTTCCCCACATAATTCAAATTTGCCTAAACATCCTTAATTGCAGAATTCCATACGTACGAAAGATCATAAATAAATTTTCTCATACCAATCTTTAGACAATACCCATTCAATGCTAACTAAACTGCTATTATACTAAACTCCCTTAAGATTAATAGAACCTCTCCAGTTGAGAGGAAACCCAACACACAATCTATTCTTCAAAATTCTGGATAATCTTCTCATCTTGAGACTATCCTCTCATCCTATTAGATTCTGAATCACCGTTGAACTTCCTTTATAGTCTCCACATTCTATGGGTCTATCCTGACTAATTGCAACAATGTCTCGGCTTACGACTCAAAGGATACGCTTGACGACACATAAGCCTTTCGGCAAATCGCATTCGAAATCACAATAACTTTTTCGGATAATATAAAATGACGCAATAAAAATCTTTTAATAGTTCCAACCATCGCTTAGGCTTATAGATCTCTCCCCTTAGGATACTAAATTCTCCAAACTCATAGGGTCGATCACAATTCCCAAAAGGAACTTCAAAAAGATAAGATTCTTACTTAGATAACGCAACACAATTGTAGTCACTCTTAAGTAAGGAGTAAGAATATTTCCGCTTTATCTAAGTTAACTTCCTCGAAGCATACGCTATCACTTTCACATTTATCTTAATATCACAATCAAATCTTCCTTTAATACGTACTTAAAATTCACAAAATTCTCACATTCTTTAGGTAAGGTAAGGATCGGATCTATAGTTAATTTATTCCCCATTTCTACCAATATGATTCATTCTTATTACATCTTACACCATTGATATCCTTCCGAGTTATCTAAACCAACGATTTTATAATTCTCGAAAGCTCCTTGAAAATTTCTTTGGTATCATTTGGCCAACCTTAAAGATTACGGACACAATCCTCATAAGAGCCATGGTAACTTCCAAGCTTAAGACTATAGAACCCCAAATTTTGGAAACTTCTCGAGCCAACTCACACTATCTAAACTTTGTCTACAAGTACTTCTCACCAAGGATTATTAACCTTAACCTCCAATGATTTTCATGATCCTCTTGGAACTTTAATTAACAAAGAGACCCTCAATCCTAATTACCCCCAAAGCCATCGAACTAAGGATTGAAACTTGGACTATCACACTTAGAATCAACACATGAGATACCTTGATGGAACACAATTACCATCTACTCTCAACTAGCACGAAAATTTTCCGGAAAGACTTCTTATGCAAGTCTAACACCAACCAAATACCTTTTACACTTTTAACCAACATTTTTCTGGCTTAAACGCATATATAACAAGAATACCATATAAAGGTTTATCTATATCAAATACCAATATAATCAAATTGGGTATAGAAAAGAAGACTCATTTCTTATGATAGTCTACCAATGCATAACAACTACTTAACCCTCCAGGTCAAGTATATCTCCTATTTACAAATTGGTAATCATACCAAATCAACTGGCAATACATACTCAGTCATGACCACATCACTATCGTGGTAAATCAAGGGAGGTTCGAGGTATCCTCTCATAAGAGCGAAGTCCTCTAACAATAAAACAACATCTCAAACAATGTATGTCACATATAAGCAAAATGTGATGCCAAACATAAATGATATGCAACAGATCTATAAAATATGACCCCTAATTAGAGACAGGGGAATATACCTTTAGTAACCTTCGAGGAAACTATCTCTCCTAGGCTCGAAACACGTACTCGACCATAGACCTTCTCTTTCGGTTCCCCTTCGTTATCTCTTTTAGTACCACCTCTTTGTCGTCCACCCGGCTGACCGCTGCTTAAAGCTCGTTCCCGCTGCCACCTTGGGAAATTCTTCCTAAAGTGTCCTATCTCTCCACACTTGATACACTTGCCTTGCTTTCTCCAACACTGATCTTCGGTATGTCCAATCCTCTTGCAAAATTTACAATTCATCCCATCTTGTTTGGATTTTGGCCTAGATGAAGAAGCTACAACAAACTCTCCTCTCACACTTCACAGAAGTTAAAGTCCTTGGCTGTCCTCTAACGAGTTTGGATCCTTGTCCTATATACTTTGGCTTGTTTCCAATCCCATCTTCCGATTTTCCACTATTTTCCTCAATGTCCTTTTCAACCTTATATGCTCTATCTATGACTGTCTGATAATCGGTGAAACTATCAATCCATAATTTCTTTCTAAACTCACTCCTCAAACCCTGTTACAAACTTCGAACCCTTTTTACTTCATGCGATACCAAATGAGGGCAACACCTAGCTAATTCCTCAAACCGGGCTGAATACTGATTCACCGTCATGTTCCCTTGTTTTAGTCCTAAGAATTCAATCTCCTTCCTATCCCTTGTAACCATGGTAATGAAATAATCCTCGAACTGATGAGTGAAATTATCCCAAGTCTGGGGCGTATGATCCCGCTCCCAACTTCTCTTCAAATTCTGCCACCACTGATCAGCTGGACCTTCAAGTTTGAAAACGGCATACTTAACTTTCTCTTCGTTACGACTCTCTATAACCTCAAAGATTTTGTTCATTTTCTCTAACCATCTTTCTGCCTTTAACGTATCCGGATATCCATTAAAACTCGGTGGATTCATTTTCACAAACCTTTCCCATCCATCACTTTGACATTCCTCAGGTTGATTCGAAACTGATCCTCTAGTCTCCATATTCTGTACAAGCATCCCGAATAATTTCATCATCTCTTCATTCTGAATTCCACCTATACCCATATCTCCTTCATTTCCTAGAACCTTTCGTTGATCGTCATTGCTTCCGGCCATTAGAACGAACTCCTGCATTAAACACTCGGCGTTAATTACCACACATTCCCACTTAGTCTAGACATCTACCCTTGACCTCTAAACTAAGCTCTGATACCAACTGTGAGCACCCCAACCCGGGACCTATCTCGTATCCCGAGCTTGAGAAGCCCAAACTAAGAAATCTCATTTTCCATTTTTCAAAAATCTTTTAATTTGCCTTTACAAGGAAACCAATTCTAAATTTTCCCATAAACAAAATCAAATATAACATCTCCCCTTGGAGGGATTTAAACAAATACCTTAAGAACCATACTTCACTAATTACATTGAAAACCCTAATTAACCTTGTTTAACAAAAGAGTTTTCATTACAACTTAGGAAAGAGTAATAATTAAGTATGACTCCCTACAACCCACACATATACCTATCCTGACAAATCCCAAAAGCAACAGTCCACAATCGTCTCCCCGGCCTCACTGGTTCAGGTCACCTGTCTCAGCACAATCTAAAGCAGTAAAAGGGAAGGGGTGAGAATAAATCTCAATGAGCTATTATGAATGCAGCAATATGCCAAACAAGGTGCAACACATAGCATGGTAGCACATAACACATTATGAAAGCGGTAAACACCTTACGTTACCTCATTTTACCTTTCCCGTCTGAACAATAAGTCGTACAACGTGGGAGTGAAACTCCTCTCTTTGGTGAACTGCCTCCAGCACATTCACCTCTTATAGGACTCATACCCCAGAGATCCATATAAGAAAGGATACCTATATCAGTATCCAACAACAATGTCGCTAATCGTAAAGCTTTAGGCTTAATACGTAAGCATTCCCCTAATCACCAATCGCGCAGCGGTATGTAAAGGCTCCTTATTGCTCAATACAAGAAGCTTGCATGTGCCCACTCTGTGGCCACAGAGGGGGGAAGGGTCACCGGTATGATGAACCTTCAATCACTTATAGAACAAATCAATAATTGATTGAATTCCATCATACCCACCCGAATATAAACACACTCAAGCACATAATAGATACTTGAAATAAATCCACAAAAAGGGATAATAATATAACAACATGGTAAAATATACTCATGCTAATCAATATCATAGTGCAACAATTCATTTAATACACTATGCATAATATCATCAATAAATATGAATGATAACAAATAAATCCACCAATGGGATAACATAACAACTTGTCAAATAATCCACACTTGGGATGCACATAACAACTTGCCAAATAATCCATACTTAGGATATTAAGGTAACCATATAATCAATAATTCCACAACTTGGAATAACAATGCCACAAGGTGATACATACCCATTACCAATTAGTTCAATAGTGAAACCTATGGCTTCTACACCATTGCAACTATTCACCAAAGATAAAGAGTAAGTGAGGCTACTATATATCATAAACCATTCATACATAGTCATTATACAACCTCGAATAACCTTAATTAAAGTTCAAGATCTATTTCCCAAGTTGGAACTATTTTGGTGAAGTACTAATCAAACTTAACAATTGTTTTCCGGACAATGATCCATATTACAAGGTCCCGATAGAGATTCAAGTTAAATTATTAAGTTGTAGTCACAATGCTTAAGTAGCCCAAGTTCTACTTTAATCTAAGTTGAGAAGGGTTGATTAATATCCGAAAGTGATTAGGTTCCATTAATTTATAGTGGTTAGGATTCTCAATCCATCCTACAAGATCATTATACAATAAGACAAGGCCTCTATGAAGGTTCAAGCTCAATTTACTAAGTGGGAGTCACAATCTATAAGGGACCAAACAAGGTTGCTACACAAATTCTGGTTCAGATTCGAAGTTCAGTTTCCTGGGGTCTTGGGCGACCGCCCATACCTCTTGGGCGACCGCCCAAGAGGGTTTTCAAAGCACTCTAGTTTCTGGACACATGGGCGGCCGCTCATGCCCCCTTGGGCGACCGCCCAAGTGTCTGAGCCAGCAATTCCCAAGTTTTCCCATTTAGTCTCTTACCATTTTACTTTCCTTTGCCATACTTCTTATACTCATGAACACCAAGAAATTTCTAATTCTATAAGGATTATCATAAAATCATATAAACCCAAAATAAGTGATTCTAAATTATTTATCATTATAACCTTCACCCATTTCAAATCCTCTAGGTTATCTTCCAAGATCACAAACTTCATTCTATTCCATTTACTACTCATTCAACTCCTATAAAATTTCCAAAGCATGAACCCAACATCATAAGAACAAGGAGAACATTAAGGAGAGTATGAACAAGTAAGAGAAGGGAAATCATAACAACTCACATAGCAATTATGAAGTGGATTAAAGATCTTCTTAGCTCAAAGTGTTCCTCTCGACTCCACGAACCCAAAAGTACACCCGGATCGTCGATTGGAGAAGAATTGAATTTATAGTAATTTTTGGAAGGAAATTAATGAGAGGGAGCCTCCATGGATGATGTAGGAGGAAGTAAGAAGGAAGAAGATGAAATGATGAGGGAAGGAGGAGTAGGGGAAAAAGTATGGAAGATATATGGGGAAAGGTATGGCTCCTTTGACAAATGGAAGGGAGGGGAGTAAATTAGGGAATATGGCCCCTCCCCAAAACCTCCTCTCTTACTTTCTTACTTCTTTTTCTATTTATTTATTTTTCCCTACACAAATAACTACCCACATTTTATTTATTTTATCCATTTCTATTATTATACTCTTTCCAAGAATATTATTTATTTCCCAATCATTTCATCCTAATATAATAATCAGAGATATAAAATGAACACATAATATTAACAATACTATTTAAAGCACATAAAGTCAACAATTAATATAAAAGGTATATAATATGATACTAAAATAGGTGCCTAGGTTTAGGGTCGCTACATTCACTCCTCCTTAAAGAAAATTCGTCCCGAATTTTAAACTTGATTACCTTAATGATCCATAACAAAGGGTACTTCTCCAAACATTTCAATTTACCACTTTCCACTAGTTTTCTCAAAGTCATGATTCTTATGTACATTCCCAGCATCCAAACACTCTAAAATTTAATCCCGGAATTGAAATCCTAATAACTCTTAACGTTTTCCCCACATAATTCAAATTTGCCTAAACATCCTTAATTGCAGAATTCCATACGTACGAAAGATCATAAATAAATTTTCTCATACCAATCTTTAGACAATACCCATTCAATGCTAACTAAACCAAGCTATTATACTAAACTCCCTTAAGATTAATAGAACCTCTCCAGTTGAGAGGAAACCCAACACACAATCTATTCTTCAAAATTCTGGATAATCTTCTCATCTTGAGACTATCCTCTCATCCTATTAGATTCTGAATCACCGTTGAACTTCCTTTATAGTCTCCACATTCTATGGGTCTATCCTGACTAATTGCAACAATGTCTCGGCTTACGACTCAAAGGATACGCTTGACGACACATAAGCCTTTCGGCAAATCGCATTCGAAATCACAATAACTTTTTCGGATAATATAAAATGACGCAATAAAAATCTTTTAATAGTTCCAACCATCGCTTAGGCTTATAGATCTCTCCCCTTAGGATACTAAATTCTCCAAACTCATAGGGTCGATCACAATTCCCAAAAGGAACTTCAAAAAGATAAGATTCTTACTTAGATAACGCAACACAATTGTAGTCACTCTTAAGTAAGGAGTAAGAATATTTCCGCTTTATCTAAGTTAACTTCCTCGAAGCATACGCTATCACTTTCACATTTATCTTAATATCACAATCAAATCTTCCTTTAATACGTACTTAAAATTCACAAAATTCTCACATTCTTTAGGTAAGGTAAGGATCGGATCTATAGTTAATTTATTCCCCATTTCTACCAATATGATTCATTCTTATTACATCTTACACCATTGATATCCTTCCGAGTTATCTAAACCAACGATTTTATAATTCTCGAAAGCTCCTTGAAAATTTCTTTGGTATCATTTGGCCAACCTTAAAGATTACGGACACAATCCTCATAAGAGCCATGGTAACTTCCAAGCTTAAGACTATAGAACCCCAAATTTTGGAAACTTCTCGAGCCAACTCACACTATCTAAACTTTGTCTACAAGTACTTCTCACCAAGGATTATTAACCTTAACCTCCAATGATTTTCATGATCCTCTTGGAACTTTAATTAACAAAGAGACCCTCAATCCTAATTACCCCCAAAGCCATCGAACTAAGGATTGAAACTTGGACTATCACACTTAGAATCAACACATGAGATACCTTGATGGAACACAATTACCATCTACTCTCAACTAGCACGAAAATTTTCCGGAAAGACTTCTTATGCAAGTCTAACACCAACAAAATACCTTTTACACTTTTAACCAACATTTTTCTGGCTTAAACGCATATATAACAAGAATACCATATAAAGGTTTATCTATATCAAATACCAATATAATCAAATTGGGTATAGAAAAGAAGACTCATTTCTTATGATAGTCTACCAATGCATAACAACTACTTAACCCTCCAGGTCAAGTATATCTCCTATTTACAAATTGGTAATCATACCAAATCAACTGGCAATACATACTCAGTCATGACCACATCACTATCGTGGTAAATCAAGGGAGGTTCGAGGTATCCTCTCATAAGAGCAGAGTCCTCTAACAATAAAACAACATCTCAAACAATGTATGTCACATATAAGCAAAATGTGATGCCAAACATAAATGATATGCAACAGGATCTATAAAATATGACCCCTAATTCTGAGACAGGGAATATACCTTTAGTAACCTCTGAGGAAACTATCTCTCCTAGGCTCGAAACACGTACTCGACCATAGACCTTCTCTTTCGGTTCCCCTTCGTTATCTCTTTTAGTACCACCTCTTTGTCGTCCACCCGGCTGACCGCTGCTTAAAGCTCGTTCCCGCTGCCACCTTGGGAAATTCTTCCTAAAGTGTCCTATCTCTCCACACTTGATACACTTGCCTTGCTTTCTCCAACACTGATCTTCGGTATGTCCAATCCTCTTGCAAAATTTACAATTCATCCCATACTGTTTGGATTTTGGCCTAGATGAAGAAGCTACAACAAACTCTCCTCTCACACTTCCTGAAGTTAAAGTCCTTGGCTGTCCTCTAACGAGTTTGGATCCTTGTCCTATATACTTTGGCTTGTTTCCAATCCCATCTTCCGATTTTCCACTATTTTCCTCAATGTCCTTTTCAACCTTATATGCTCTATCTATGACTGTCTGATAATCGGTGAAACTATCAATCCATAATTTCTTTCTAAACTCACTCCTCAAACCTGTTACAAACTTCTGAACCCTTTTTACTTCATGCGATACCAAATGAGGGCAACACCTAGCTAATTCCTCAAACCGGGCTGAATACTGATTCACCGTCATGTTCCCTTGTTTTAGTCCTAAGAATTCAATCTCCTTCCTATCCCTTGTAACCATGGTAATGAAATAATCCTCGAACTGATGAGTGAAATTATCCCAAGTCTGGGGCGTATGATCCCGCTCCCAACTTCTCTTCAAATTCTGCCACCACTGATCAGCTGGACCTTCAAGTTTGAAAACGGCATACTTAACTTTCTCTTCGTTACGACTCTCTATAACCTCAAAGATTTTGTTCATTTTCTCTAACCATCTTTCTGCCTTTAACGTATCCGGATATCCATTAAAACTCGGTGGATTCATTTTCACAAACCTTTCCCATCCATCACTTTGACATTCCTCAGGTTGATTCGAAACTGATCCTCTAGTCTCCATATTCTGTACAAGCATCCCGAATAATTTCATCATCTCTTCATTCTGAATTCCACCTATACCCATATCTCCTTCATTTCCTAGAACCTTTCGTTGATCGTCATTGCTTCCGGCCATTAGAACGAACTCCTGCATTAAACACTCGGCGTTAATTACCACACATTCCCACTTAGTCTAGACATCTACCCTTGACCTCTAAACTAAGCTCTGATACCAACTGTGAGCACCCCAACCCGGGACCTATCTCGTATCCCGAGCTTGAGAAGCCCAAACTAAGAAATCTCATTTTCCATTTTTCAAAAATCTTTTAATTTGCCTTTACAAGGAAACCAATTCTAAATTTTCCCATAAACAAAATCAAATATAACATCTCCCCTTGGAGGGATTTAAACAAATACCTTAAGAACCATACTTCACTAATTACATTGAAAACCCTAATTAACCTTGTTTAACAAAAGAGTTTTCATTACAACTTAGGAAAGAGTAATAATTAAGTATGACTCCCTACAACCCACACATATACCTATCCTGACAAATCCCAAAAGCAACAGTCCACAATCGTCTCCCCGGCCTCACCGGTTCAGTCACCTGTCTCAAAGACAATCTAAAGCAAGAAAAGGGAAGGGGTGAGAATAAATCTCAATGAGCTATTATGAATGCAGCAATATGTCAAACAAGGTGCAACACATAGCATGGTAGCACATAACACATTATGAAAGCGGTAAACACCTTACGTTACCTCATTTTACCTTTCCCGTCACGAACAATAAGTCGTACAACGTGGGAGTGAAACTCATCTCTTTGGTGAACTGCCTCCAGACATTCACCTCTTTATAGGACTCATACCCAGAGATCCATATAAGAAAGGATACCTATATCGAGTATCCAACAACAATGTCGCTAATCGTAAAGCTTTAGGCTTAATACGTAAGCATTCCCCTAATCACCAATCGCAGCAGATGTAAAGGCTCCTTATTGCTCAATACGGAGCTTGCCCACTCTGTGGCCACGTAGGGTAGGAGTCACGGTATGATGAACCTTCAATCACTTATAGAACAAATCAATAATTGATTGAATTCCATCATACCCACCCGAATATAAACACACTCAAGCACATAATAGATACTTGAAATAAATCCACAAAAAGGGATAATAATATAACAACATGGTAAAATATACTCATGCTAATCAATATCATAGTGCAACAATTCATTTAATACACTATGCATAATATCATCAATAAATATGAATGATAACAAATAAATCCACCAATGGGATAACATAACAACTTGTCAAATAATCCACACTTGGGATGCACATAACAACTTGCCAAATAATCCATACTTAGGATATTAAGGTAACCATATAATCAATAATTCCACAACTTGGAATAACAATGCCACAAGGTGATACATACCCATTACCAATTAGTTCAATAGTGAAACCTATGGCTTCTACACCATTGCAACTATTCACCAAAGATAAAGAGTAAGTGAGGCTACTATATATCATAAACCATTCATACATAGTCATTATACAACCTCGAATAACCTTAATTAAAGTTCAAGATCTATTTCCCAAGTTGGAACTATTTTGGTGAAGTACTAATCAAACTTAACAATTGTTTTCCTGACAATGATCCATATTACAAGGTCCCGATAGAGATTCAAGTTAAATTATTAAGTTGTAGTCACAATGCTTAAGTAGCCCAAGTTCTACTTTAATCTAAGTTGAGAAGGGTTGATTAATATCCGAAAGTGATTAGGTTCCATTAATTTATAGTGGTTAGGATTCTCAATCCATCCTACAAGATCATTATACAATAAGACAAGGCCTCTATGAAGGTTCAAGCTCAATTTACTAAGTGGGAGTCACAATCTATAAGGGACCAAACAAGGTTGCTACACAAATTCGATTCAGATTCGAAGTTCGGTTTCTGGGGTCTTGGGCGACCGCCCATACCTCTTGGGCGACCGCCCAAGAGGGTTTTCAAAGCACTCTAGTTTCTCGGACACATGGGCGGCCGCTCATGCCCCTCGCGACCGCCCAAGTGTACGAGCCAGCAATTCCCAAGTTTTCCCATTTAGTCTCTTACCATTTTACTTTCCTTTGCCATACTTCTTATACTCATGAACACCAAGAAATTTCTAATTCTATAAGGATTATCATAAAATCATATAAACCCAAAATAAGTGATTCTAAATTATTTATCATTATAACCTTCACCCATTTCAAATCCTCTAGGTTATCTTCCAAGATCACAAACTTCATTCTATTCCATTTACTACTCATTCAACTCCTATAAAATTTCCAAAGCATGAACCCAACATCATAAGAACAAGGAGAACATTAAGGAGAGTATGAACAAGTAAGAGAAGGGAAATCATAACAACTCACATAGCAATTATGAAGTGGATTAAAGATCTTCTTAGCTCAAAGTGTTCCTCTCGACTCCACGAACCCAAAAGTACACCCGGATCGTCGATTGGAGAAGAATTGAATTTATAGTAATTTTTGGAAGGAAATTAATGAGAGGGAGCCTCCATGGATGATGTAGGAGGAAGTAAGAAGGAAGAAGATGAAATGATGAGGGAAGGAGGAGTAGGGGAAAAAGTATGGAAGATATATGGGGAAAGGTATGGCTCCTTTGACAAATGGAAGGGAGGGGAGTAAATTAGGGAATATGGCCCCTCCCCAAAACCTCCTCTCTTACTTTCTTACTTCTTTTTCTATTTATTTATTTTTCCCTACACAAATAACTACCCACATTTTATTTATTTTATCCATTTCTATTATTATACTCTTTCCAAGAATATTATTTATTTCCCAATCATTTCATCCTAATATAATAATCAGAGATATAAAATGAACACATAATATTAACAATACTATTTAAAGCACATAAAGTCAACAATTAATATAAAAGGTATATAATATGATACTAAAATAGGTGCCTAGGTTTAGGGTCGCTACATTCACTCCTCCTTAAAGAAAATTCGTCCCGAATTTTAAACTTGATTACCTTAATGATCCATAACAAAGGGTACTTCTCCAAACATTTCAATTTACCACTTTCCACTAGTTTTCTCAAAGTCATGATTCTTATGTACATTCCCAGCATCCAAACACTCTAGAATTTAATCCCGGAATTGAAATCCTAATAACTCTTAACGTTTTCCCCACATAATTCAAATTTGCCTAAACATCCTTAATTGCAGAATTCCATACGTACGAAAGATCATAAATAAATTTTCTCATACCAATCTTTAGACAATACCCATTCAATGCTAACTAAACTGCTATTATACTAAACTCCCTTAAGATTAATAGAACCTCTCCAGTTGAGAGGAAACCCAACACACAATCTATTCTTCAAAATTCTGGATAATCTTCTCATCTTGAGACTATCCTCTCATCCTATTAGATTCTGAATCACCGTTGAACTTCCTTTATAGTCTCCACATTCTATGGGTCTATCCTGACTAATTGCAACAATGTCTCGGCTTACGACTCAAAGGATACGCTTGACGACACATAAGCCTTTCGGCAAATCGCATTCGAAATCACAATAACTTTTTCGGATAATATAAAATGACGCAATAAAAATCTTTTAATAGTTCCAACCATCGCTTAGGCTTATAGATCTCTCCCCTTAGGATACTAAATTCTCCAAACTCATAGGGTCGATCACAATTCCCAAAAGGAACTTCAAAAAGATAAGATTCTTACTTAGATAACGCAACACAATTGTAGTCACTCTTAAGTAAGGAGTAAGAATATTTCCGCTTTATCTAAGTTAACTTCCTCGAAGCATACGCTATCACTTTCACATTTATCTTAATATCACAATCAAATCTTCCTTTAATACGTACTTAAAATTCACAAAATTCTCACATTCTTTAGGTAAGGTAAGGATCGGATCTATAGTTAATTTATTCCCCATTTCTACCAATATGATTCATTCTTATTACATCTTACACCATTGATATCCTTCCGAGTTATCTAAACCAACGATTTTATAATTCTCGAAAGCTCCTTGAAAATTTCTTTGGTATCATTTGGCCAACCTTAAAGATTACGGACACAATCCTCATAAGAGCCATGGTAACTTCCAAGCTTAAGACTATAGAACCCCAAATTTTGGAAACTTCTCGAGCCAACTCACACTATCTAAACTTTGTCTACAAGTACTTCTCACCAAGGATTATTAACCTTAACCTCCAATGATTTTCATGATCCTCTTGGAACTTAATTAACAAAGAGACCCTCAATCCTAATTACCCCCAAAGCCATCGAACTAAGGATTGAAACTTGGACTATCACACTTAGAATCAACACATGAGATACCTTGATGGAACACAATTACCATCTACTCTCAACTAGCACGAAAATTTTCCGGAAAGACTTCTTATGCAAGTCTAACACCAACCAAATACCTTTTACACTTTTAACCAACATTTTTCTCAAGCTTAAACGCATATATAACAAGAATACCATATAAAGGTTTATCTATATCAAATACCAATATAATCAAATTGGGTATAGAAAAGAAGACTCATTTCTTATGATAGTCTACCAATGCATAACAACTACTTAACCCTCCAGGTCAAGTATATCTCCTATTTACAAATTGGTAATCATACCAAATCAACTGGCAATACATACTCAGTCATGACCACATCACTATCGTGGTAAATCAAGGGAGGTTCGAGGTATCCTCTCATAAGAGCAGAATCCTCTAACAATAAAACAATATCCCAAACAATATATGTCACATATAAGCAAAATGTGATGCCAAACATAAATGATATGCAAATGTGATCTATAAAATATGACCCTAATTTCGAGACAGGAATATACCTTTAGTAACCTCTGAGGAAACTATCTCTCCTAGGCTCGAAACACGTACTCGACCATTACAGACCTTCTCTTTCGGTTCCCTTCGTTATCTCTTTTAGTACCACCTCTTTGTCGTCCACCCGCCGACCGCCGCTAAAGCTCGTTCCCGCTGCCACCTTGGGAAATTCTTCCTAAAGTGTCCTATCTCTCCACACTTGATACACTTGCCTTGCTTTCTCCAACACTGATCTTCGG
This sequence comes from Adenophora triphylla var. japonica, assembly GCA_022495995.1. Taxonomy (NCBI): domain Eukaryota; kingdom Viridiplantae; phylum Streptophyta; class Magnoliopsida; order Asterales; family Campanulaceae; genus Adenophora; species Adenophora triphylla. The sequence continues at coordinate 38,923 of JAFEMH010003863.1, forward strand.
TATGTCCAATCCTCTTGCAAAATTTACAATTCATCCCATACTGTTTGGATTTTGGCCTAGATGAAGAAGCTACAACAAACTCTCCTCTCACACTTCCCGAAGTTAAAGTCCTTGTCGTCCTCTAACGAAGTTTGGATCCTTGTCCTATATACTTTGGCTTGTTTCCAATCCCATCTTCCAATTTTCCACTATTTTCCTCAATGTCCTTTTCAACCTTATATGCTCTATCTATGACTGTCTGATAATCGGTGAAACTATCAATCCATAATTTCTTTCTAAACTCACTCCTCAAACCTGTTACAAACTTCTGAACCCTTTTTACTTCATGCGATACCAAATGAGGGCAACACCTAGCTAATTCCTCAAACCGGGCTGAATACTGATTCACCGTCATGTTCCCTTGTTTTAGTCCTAAGAATTCAATCTCCTTCCTATCCCTTGTAACCATGGTAATGAAATAATCCTCGAACTGATGAGTGAAATTATCCCAATTCTGGGGCGTATGATCCCACTCCCAACTTCTCTTCAAATTCTGCCACCACTGATCAGCTGGACCTTCAAGTTTGAAAACGGCATACTTAACTTTCTCTTCGTTACGACTCTCTATAACCTCAAAGATTTTGTTCATTTTCTCTAACCATCTTTCTCGCCTTTAACGTATCCTGATATCCATTAAAACTCTGGTGGATTCATTTTCACAAACCTTTCCCATCCATCACTTTGACATTCCTCAAAGTTGATTCGAAACTGATCCTCTAGTCTCCATATTTTGTACAAGCATCTCGAATAATTTCATCATCTCTTCATTCTGAATTCCACCTATACCCATATCTCCTTCATTTCCTAGAACCTTTCGTTGATCGTCATTGCTTTCGGCCATTAGAACGAACTCCTGCATTAAACACTCGGCGTTAATTACCACACATTCCCACTTAGTCTAGACATCTACCCTTGACCTCTAAACTAAGCTCGATACCAACCGTGAGCACCCCAACCCGGACCTATCTCGTATCCCGAGCTTGAGAAGCCCAAACTAAGAAATCTCATTTTCCATTTTTCAAAAATCTTTTAATTTGCCTTTACAAGGAAACCAATTCTAAATTTTCCCATAAACAAAATCAAATATAACATCTCCCTCGAGGGATTTAAACAAATACCTTAAGAACCATACTTCACTAATTACATTGAAAACCCTAATTAACCTTGTTTAACAAAAGAGTTTTCATTACAACTTAGGAAAGAGTAATAATTAAGTATGACTCCCTACAACCCACACATATACCTATCCCGACAAATCCCAAAAGCAACAAATCCACAATCGTCTCCCGCCTCACCGGTTCAGTCACCGTCTCAAGCACAATCTAAAGCAAGAAAAGGGAAGTGGGTGAGAATAAATCTCAATGAAGCTATTATGAATGCAAGCAATATGCCAAACAAGGTGCAACACATAGCATGGTAGCACATAACACATTATGAAAGCGGTAAACACCTTACGTTACTCTCATTTTACCTTTCCCGTCCGAACAATAAGTCGTACAACGTGGGAGTGAAACTCCTCTCTTTGGTGAATCGCCTCCAAAGACATTTACCTCTTATAGGACTCATACCCCTGAGATCCATATAAGAAAGGATACCTATATCGTAGTATCCAACAACAATGTCGCTAACTCGTAAAGCTTTAGGCTTAATACGTAAGCATTCCCCTAATCACCAATCGCAAGAGCATGTAAAGGCTCCTTATTGCTCAATACAAGAGCTTGCACAGCCCCACTCTGTGGCCACAGAGGGGGGAAGGGTCACCGGTATGATGAACCTTCAATCACTTATAGAACAAATCAATAATTGATTGAATTCCATCATACCCACCCGAATATAAACACACTCAAGCACATAATAGATACTTGAAATAAATCCACAAAAAGGGATAATAATATAACAACATGGTAAAATATACTCATGCTAATCAATATCATAGTGCAACAATTCATTTAATACACTATGCATAATATCATCAATAAATATGAATGATAACAAATAAATCCACCAATGGGATAACATAACAACTTGTCAAATAATCCACACTTGGGATGCACATAACAACTTGCCAAATAATCCATACTTAGGATATTAAGGTAACCATATAATCAATAATTCCACAACTTGGAATAACAATGCCACAAGGTGATACATACCCATTACCAATTAGTTCAATAGTGAAACCTATGGCTTCTACACCATTGCAACTATTCACCAAAGATAAAGAGTAAGTGAGGCTACTATATATCATAAACCATTCATACATAGTCATTATACAACCTCGAATAACCTTAATTAAAGTTCAAGATCTATTTCCCAAGTTGGAACTATTTTGGTGAAGTACTAATCAAACTTAACAATTGTTTTCCGGACAATGATCCATATTACAAGGTCCCGATAGAGATTCAAGTTAAATTATTAAGTTGTAGTCACAATGCTTAAGTAGCCCAAGTTCTACTTTAATCTAAGTTGAGAAGGGTTGATTAATATCCGAAAGTGATTAGGTTCCATTAATTTATAGTGGTTAGGATTCTCAATCCATCCTACAAGATCATTATACAATAAGACAAGGCCTCTATGAAGGTTCAAGCTCAATTTACTAAGTGGGAGTCACAATCTATAAGGGACCAAACAAGGTTGCTACACAAATTCTGGTTCGATTCGAAGTTCGGTTTCACAGGGTCTTGGGCGATCGCCCATACCTCTTGGGCGACCGCCCAAGAGGGTTTTCAAAGCACTCTAGTTTCTCGGACACATGGGCGGCCGCTCATGCCCCCTTGGGCGACCGCCCAAGTGTCTCGAGCCAAAGAATTCCCAAGTTTTCCCATTTAGTCTCTTACCATTTTACTTTCCTTTGCCATACTTCTTATACTCATGAACACCAAGAAATTTCTAATTCTATAAGGATTATCATAAAATCATATAAACCCAAAATAAGTGATTCTAAATTATTTATCATTATAACCTTCACCCATTTCAAATCCTCTAGGTTATCTTCCAAGATCACAAACTTCATTCTATTCCATTTACTACTCATTCAACTCCTATAAAATTTCCAAAGCATGAACCCAACATCATAAGAACAAGGAGAACATTAAGGAGAGTATGAACAAGTAAGAGAAGGGAAATCATAACAACTCACTTAGCAATTATGAAGTGGATTAAAGATCTTCTTAGCTCAAAGTGTTCCTCTCGACTCCACGAACCCAAAAGTACACCCGGATCGTCGATTGGAGAAGAATTGAATTTATAGTAATTTTTGGAAGGAAATTAATGAGAGGGAGCCTCCATGGATGATGTAGGAGGAAGTAAGAAGGAAGAAGATGAAATGATGAGGGAAGGAGGAGTAGGGGAAAAAGTATGGAAGATATATGGGAAAAGGTATGGCTCCTTTGACAAATGGAAGGGAGGGGAGTAAATTAGGGAATATGGCCCCTCCCCAAAACCTCCTCTCTTACTTTCTTACTTCTTTTTCTATTTATTTATTTTTCCCTACACAAATAACTATCCACATTTTATTTATTTTATCCATTTCTATTATTATACTCTTTCCAAGAATATTATTTATTTCCCAATCATTTCATCCTAATATAATAATCAGAGATATAAAATGAACACATAATATTAACAATACTATTTAAAGCACATAAAGTCAACAATTAATATAAAAGGTATATAATATGATACTAAAATAGGTGCCTAGGTTTAGGGTCGCTACACACCTGCTTGAGGTCTTTTCACATACGCGTCGAGTCTTCCCTGGTCGACCCACCTCTGAATGATACATTTCAGGCTCATACAATCCTCTGTTGTGTGGCGCTTATCCTTGTGATACTCACAGTATTTGCTGTTATCCCGTCTGAACTTATTTCCTGGGTTCATTAGGACAGGTTGGCCTAGCTCGACCGTATTCATTATCTCAGTTCGACTCACCGTTAAGGGAGTGAAAGCTTCAGGCACTTTCTTAGTCGCCCTAGTCCTATTCTTGCCATTCTTGTTATTCCCCCCATTCTTGGTTGCGTCCTTCTTATCAGTATCAGCGCCCTCAGCCTTGGGGCCTTTCCCATTTTTCTTCTCTTTTCTTTCTTCGGCTAATGCGACATTATAGGCCTTCTCGAACATCTCTTGTCGAGTAGTCACAGTTCGAACTGTCAGCTCGTAATCCAAATCTGCAGAAGCAATTCCATTCCTAAAACAATTGATTACCTCCATATCCGTGAGGTCCTCCTCAATCTTGTCGACCATCTCCTTGAACTTGGTGTAGTAGCTCATTGAGCTTTCACTTTTTCCTTGCACCAAAGTTGTTCAAGTCGGTGACTGTCATCTTACGAGCTCCGCCTGTCGAGAATCTATCTAGAAACTTTTTCCTCATATAAGACCAAGTCGAGATGCAACTTGGTGCCAAGCCATTGAACCAAGTAAGGGCTGCTTCAGTTAGAGTGCTAGTGAGTGCTTTACATATCATGTCGTCCTCGTTGGAGACAAAGCACATCGTAGCCTCTAGATGCTGTATATGGATTCTGGCATTGGTTGCACCCGAATATTTCTCGAGGACGGGTAATCCTGAGCACGGAGGAGGTCGACGGTCGAGCAACTCCTTGGACAAGGGACGAAGAGCAAAATCATTTCGTTCGCCCTTTCCAACATCTTCCTTCTTATCGGCCTCCCACTGTTCAAACTTTTTCTTCCAAAGGAGCCACTCTCTAGCATCCGTCCTGTCATCCCTAGCATGGGAGACATCGTTTGACCTTTGCCTCTCTTCACGGTGAGGTTCCCTCCCAGAGTTGGCTCTGTGCCTGTCACTCCTAGGAGGAGTTATCTCCCTGCTTCTCCTATCCCTGTGAGAGGGTGACCTTACTGACTGAACTGGCGACCTACGCCTTTCCTCTCTAATTGGCGACCTGCGCCTATCATCTCTGAGCGGCGACCTGCGCCTATCTTCTCTAATTGGCGACCTGCGCCTATCTCCTCTGTGGGACTGCGACCTGTCAGTCCTGGCAGGCATGTTCCTCTCGGCCTCCCTGTGACGTCTCAACTCCGACTCAGCCTCCTGCTCTCGGTTGGTGTTGAGGTGACTTCTCAAGTCGTCAGTTGGGACTGGTATGTGAGTTCGAATAAGAGGAACGATCTGTCGATCACCATTCTGCTGGGCACTTCCGCCTTGCCTAACACTCCTTTCACGTTGCCTGTTAGAAACCAGAGAGGGAGCTGCCCTTTCCGATCTCCTGTCGGTCTGCTCCGACTCCTCCTCCATAACTATCAACTCTGCTAGAATTTGAGCTCGTTCTAACAACATCTCCTTTTTGCTAAGGGGATTGGTTGAGGGACCTACCCTGTTCCCTGCAGCCATTCGCCCAGTTTGACACTTGGGAGGAGGCGGCGCTCCCTGCCCGTCCATAGGCCGTTTCTCTCTTCTCCTACCATCCGGCAAACCCCTGCCATCAGCAAACCTGTTAGAACGCGTTGCCCTAGCGGGATGACGAGGTGAAGGGGGAGGAGGCAGATTAGCATTTCCAGCATTGGCATTAGCATTAGTGTTTCCCTCGTTGTGCTCGTCCGAGGCCTCAGAAACGTGTCTATCCGAAGTTACCATGGTTATAGGTTGAAAAATATTTCGAGGTCAAGTATGCACGTTTCCCGGCAATGGAACCAAACCGATGCCGCAGAAAATGTGCTTATCAATCTTCGTCCACGTGGCAAGACCAATCACTTGACTCCTTGACCTGAAATCAGAACCCACGACTAGCCGGAATGGTCTCCGGTTTAGACCCTCGGACGTGAGAGTAAGTATGGTATTTCGGAGAGCAAATATTGTAAATGAACAGGGATATTCAAATGACAAAATTGCAGTTAACTCAAAGCCGTTGTAGTGGTTATGTATTTATAGCTGCTTTGATGAGGGTGGTACTTTTGGTAGGACTGCATGGATCCCGTAATTTGTGGGGCAGTTACGTGTCTGGAGATCGTGTCCTTGAGTGGCTCCTGATTTGTAGGGAACCAGTTATGGAAAGCGTAACACGTGCGTGTGGACCCAATAGGTCGACACTTGCTTGGCAGGTCGAGGTCGCCTGTTGGGATTAGGTCGACCTGATTGATGGGTAGGGCTGGACCTTACCCGGAATAGAATCTGGATCGTAGTGTCGGACCAAGCTAGGTCGGGACCTCGTAGGTCGGACAATGAGCTTAGGTCGACTGATCCTATTGATGGGCCTTGGGCCTAGTTATAGTTGGACCTAACCCACTGAGAATGTGGTGGCTATAGTAGATAAACGGTTGGGCTTTACTCGATGGGCCTAGTTCGTTACTTTTAGTCTGTTCAGATGTATTTTTACAATTCAACTATTTTTGTATCGCATGTGAGGTCGCTTCTCCGAACTCCGTTAATATTTTGATGATAAATTATCACGTGCTTTGCATATGATAAGATTTTTGAGGGTAAAACTGGAATACTACCCACCTTTATACCTAATATATGCTCTTACTTGAGTTAAATATTTAAAAGATCCCTAACTAAAATCTTTCATATTTGTCTAATATGAGAATTGTTATTCACTCTCGCAAAATTACTAATTATCCCCGCAATACTAAGTCCACCTAAAATATCATACACTCACGCTTTCCCTATTTTACCCCTTTTAAGATTTACTGTAGTTTCTAGTTTGCCTCTCCAATGGTATTTTGTTTGCATCTTCGCCAGCGGCAAGAGACATACTGAAAACCATGCCACCCAAGGGTCCAGCTCCCAAGGTGATCTTTGAGAAGCCGCCGAGGCTGTAGTTTCGGGACTGAAGCAGGTAGGGAAGGCCCAATGGGAGAGAGTAGTACCGATCATGAGAAGAGTCATTGGCCAAATTCGGGATGGGCTTGGCCATGGGAAGTGGAGTGGTGAGATGGGCGAGAAGTATGAGTACCCTTCTTTTGCCGATGCGACCTCGCCGGAGACGGAGAATGAATTAGCAACCGATCCAAACCTTCTTTCCTCTCAATTGACCGACTGTGGTGTATATATTATTCTTTTTCTGATTTTTCTCTCCTTTTTCTTGATTCTTCCCGATTGTGGCTTCCACATCCTTAGTGGAAACTGCCGCCCCGAGTCTTTTTGGCTTGTCTACAAGTGCATTAATCTCCTCTCCCTCTTTCTTTTCTCTCCCCTTCCTTCTTCCTTCCTTCCCTCCCTATCTCTCTCTCTTCCTTTTGTCTCTCTCCGACCCTCATTTATTTTTCCTTAAAATCGAGTTTAATTTCAGATAATTATAGATTGAATTTAATTGACCCCATTCACGCCCTAGCTTTCAATTTTGGTATGACTTTTTTTTTCATAATTCCTAAGTTGCAAAATCAATATCCGAAATATTCATGTCTCTTCACAAAATCAGAGATAACCTAATTTTTCATATACTTTGTTGTCATGAATTTGTAGTGAATTGATGTTGAAATCTTTTTTTAAAGTGAATTTGTCTTTAGCCCAACATTTCAATGAGTGTGGTCTCTGATGAACTTAATACTCTTTATGCGTTTTCTGCTCATCCCGAAGAAACCAGTAACATCATGGAAATGGAAAAAAATTATGATCGTCGGATAATTTTTTGGTGACCGGAATTCTTCCATGTACGCCGGCTCCCTCCCTCATTTCTCTCACCTCTTTAAAGAGTAAAATAGGGAAGAGTATATGATATTTTGGATAAATTTAGTATTGCGGGGACATTAACTAATTTGCGGGGATGAATAACAATTCTCAAATAATATTTGTTTGTTTTAGTCATTAACTACTCCCTCCGTCCCAATAGTAGCTTCCCATTTTGCCATTTTGGGTGTCCCGTTAATAGCTTCCACTTTCCTTTTTTGGCAAAGGAATCTTTACTATTCCCTCCACTCATTCTCTCTCCTACATTATTTTAATACTCACAACACTATTATAATTTACTATTCCCTCCACTCATTCTCTCTCCTATTTTCAAATTACACTCACAACATTTTTACTTCCCCCTCATTTTATTAATTTGCGTGCACAGAAAAATTTGGGCACCTCTTATTGGGACGGAGGGAGTATTTGTTTATAAAAAAAATGTATATTTTTAAAATTGTTTCTGTGGAAACCTACTTTTGAAATTGTCAAATTAATTTTATTATTTACTCCTTATTTCTTAATTATTTTGTATACAAAATTATTTCTTTTTTAATGATTAAATTTATACTCCCTTCGTCCCACTATACTTGACACCCAAGGGGTGGGTTCAAAAATCAAGGAAAAAGAATAAAATAAAAAAAATGTGTGGTGGAAAATGAAGAGAGAGAATGAGTGGGGTAAATAGTAGTGTTGGTTGAATAAATGTGTGGTAGAAAATGAAGAGAGAGAATGAGTGGTGGGGTAGAGTGAATATAAAAATATAAAAGCTTGGTTATTTTTGAAAGGTGTCAAGTATAGTGGGACGGCCCAAAATGAAAAGAAGTGTCAAGTATAGTGGGACGGAGGGAGTATGAAATATACTTTAGTACATTATCATTATTTATTACTCCTTCCGTCTCGTTCGAAAAGGGCATTTTTGGATCCTTGCACGGGAATTAAGAAAAGTGATGTAGAAAAGAGAAAAGGGTATAGTGAAATAAATGTTGCGAGTGAAAGTTGATGTAGGAAAGAGAAAGTGAGATAGGAAATAGTTAGTGAATATTTATTGTGAGAGTATAACAAATGAGTTCCACAAATAAATAAGTAATAAAAAACTTTCCATTTTTGGATTATGTCATTTCGAATGGAACGCCCAAAAAAGAAATTTGTGCCCTTTCGGACGGGACGGAGTATTCTCTTGTTAATTTTGTTTTTTGCAAGAATTATACCAATAATATAAGTATTTTATTATGAACAAGATAAGATCTGAGTTTACTTAGATATCTTTTTCTTCTACAAACAACACCACCACCGTCCATCAAAAACACAATCAGATCTGAGTTTACTTGGATCTAAATGAAAAGCAAATCCAGTAATAATAATCCCTTAACTTCTAGATCTGTATTAATATCTTCAAAAATCCAAAATCAAAATAAAACAGAAAAATCAAAATCGAAAAGATGGGTATTTAGATTAACAAGATTGGATTTCTTTGACGAAATTCTACCGATTTCTTCATACTCTCAAATGGAGGGACCTGAAATCGAGGATCTTCTTCGGGATCCATGGCGATATTCATGGAGGCCATGTCGGAGCTCGTCAACAGAGGCAGAAGGAGGCGGCGTGGTGGTAGGGTGGGGAGCGGGATCAGAGAGGAAGATTAAAGGCGTTGGGGTCTGGAGGGGCGACGTTGATCAGGCTGAGGGGAGGGGGCGGTGTTGATCTGGATGAGGCGATATAATACAACATTCTGAAAATATAATACAAAATTCTGATTTTTTTTTATTTTTTTTTGAAAATATAATGCAACACTCTGAAAATATAATACAACATTCTGAATATAATACAACATTCTGAAAATATAATATAACATTCTGATTTTGATTTTTTTTTTGAAAATATAATACAGCATTCTGAAAATATAATACAACATTCTGAATTTTTACTTTTTTTTTTTTGTATTTAAATTTTTTTATTAATTTTTTTATTTTTTTTTTAATTTTTTTTTTGAAAATATAATACAATATTTTTTTATTTTTTTTTTGGGGGGGAGGTATTTTCATCCAAAATGACAAAAAAATTGATACACTCATTTAAAAAAAAACTTCTTGAGTATAGATTTAAAAAAAAACAAAAAAACTTAGGAGGCAATGACCCCTTTTTATATTAACCCTTCATATATTTCAGAATGTTTTCTTAAGGTTCAAAGTTTAACTTTTAACACTTTAACCCCAATACTTTTATGTATACACTAAATTTACAACTCCATATACTCCCTCCGTCCCATTACAAGGAGGAAAATTACTGTAGACGCGTAGAATAAGAAAAAAAATAATGATATAAATGTTGTGAGTGTAAAAGTAAAATAGGAGAGAGAATGAGTGGAGGGAATAATGAATTATAATGGTGTTGTGAGTATTAAAATAATGTAGGAGAGAGAATGGGTGGAGGGAATAGTAAAGATTCCTTTCCATTTTAGGAAGTTTGTGGTTTGTAATGGAACGCCCAAAAAGAAAAGTTTGTGGCTTGTAATGGGGCGGAGGGAGTATATTGTTTTACTTTAAAATATAAGGATTTTCCTACTTTACCCTCAAAAGTTCTATCATGTACAAAGCACTTAACAACTTAACGGCAAAATATTAACAACTTCACTATAATGTCGTGAAATTACAGCACCACGAGTTTTAATCGAAAAACTCGCAAAGATGCACTACTTATCACCACAGTATTACAAGAATTGAGGTATCAACACCCTTCTTAACATTCTCGAATACTCTCATAATAATGTACAAATTCTTCATGAATGTAGGCGACTCTCTAACTCCCCCCCCCAAAGGGAGCTACTATTGAAACCACATAGCACACTTAAACTCTTTCTATATATGCTTATTTATAGGCATAAGACATCCCCTAGTTCAAGACTTATCTAGATAGATAAATACCAAAAGTCTCATTGAAAAATCAACAATCACATTCATGATCACATCACATTCATGAATCACATGATAAAATGTATATTGATTTCTTCTTGAACTTGAGCCAAAATTCAACAAAAAATATTAATCGTCAAATTTGATATGATCGATCTCCAACAAGAGAATTCGCAAAAGAGATATCAAAAGTAAAACCCACACAAGACAAAGAAAATACACAATATTACGTGATTTGGCCTCTTGCCTACGTCCACGAGAACAACAACAATATTCACTATCATAACTCAAAATTATGAAGTGTATCACCCTACAAATCCGAGTACCTACTCAAAGATAATTAGAAATGATAGCATTAGGTCACGCTCACAAGAGGCACTCTTTCACTCTTTTTCCATGTTACTCTCTCTCTCTCTCTCTCTCTCTCTCTCTCTCTCTCTCTCTCTCTCTCTCTCTCTCTCTCTCTCTCTCTCTCTATCTATATATATATATATATATATATATATATATATATATATATATATATATATATATATATATTATAAATGGCACCATGTCAACTAAGCAATGAATAGTACTATGAATAGTTTCAAGTGACAAATTTTTCATTTTGTCCTTATTAAGTTATCCCTTTACCATTTTGCCCTTAAAAAAAATCTATATTATAAATGGCATCATGTCAACTAAGCAATGAATAGTACTATGAATAGTTTCAAGTGGCAAATTTCTCATTTTGCCCTCACTAAGTTGTCCCTTTCCCATTTTGCCCTTAAAAAAAAATTTAATTAAAAAAAAAAAACACGTGTCCTTAGACACGGGCTTTTACTTGTATGTATATATATATATATATATATATATATATACATTGGTGTGTATCTCTCTCTACCATACACAATACGGAGTGTCTCACACACATTTCTTAATGCAATATACTCCATCCGTTCCAATATTTAGTTTATCATTTTGATCTCGACACGCAAATTAAGGGTGAAGAAAATGTTGTGAGTGTAATAGTAAAATAGGAGAGAGAATGAGTGGAGGAAATAGTAAATTTAAAAAGTGTTGTAAGTGTAATAGTGAAATAGGAGAGAGAATGAGTGAAGGAAATAGTAAAAATTTTTTACCAAAAAAGAAAAGGTGAAATTTTAAATGGAACACTCAAAATGATAAAAGGTAAAATTATTAATGAGACGGAGGGAGTACTTCAATATATAGAGCCTAAGGGATGCCACTAAAGTCACTTCATGGTTCTTGAAACTTTCAAGAGTATGAAGCTAGACACCTCTTGATTTCTCCAAGGAGACTCTTCGTCTTTCAAGAGAAAAACTCATTTAGATACATCCACTTTATTTTCTAATAAAATTAGTTGATATAAGTATTAATTGCATCCCAACAAAGGTAATGTATATGCCTATGATATGATAAGGATTTCTTAAGGAAAAGTTATACGAGTAACCCTAAAGAGGACTTTGAATTGTCATATACTCCCTAGTCCCTCCGTCCCACTTCAATTCAAGAGTCATACTTTCTTTTTTGCTTCATCTTAGACTAAAAGTCCTATTTCATAAATGACAAATTGAATAGTGTTTTGGACATTTATATCCTTATAATGTAAATATATTTACAAAAAACATTCGTTATGCCCTTATAATGTTAACATATTTACAAAAAAAAAAAAAGAGATTTTATCATAAATGTTTTAACTTTTACATTCTCTCTTCTCTAATATTCTACCACTTGCAATTCTTTATTCATTTTTTAAAAAAATTCTTAAAAAGCGTGAAATACTACCTTAAAACCCTTGAAGTGAGACGGATGAAGTATTATATTATGTTACTTAAAAGTTGGTTATATTTTAAGTTCTAAAATAATCATGATTATATAGCTTCAATATATATACAACCACCTGAAAAGTTATTTATATTTACATTTTACAAGTTGTTGTCATGTTTTAAGAAGATTATCTTTGCATGTGAGAGACGAAGCTTTATTGGAGAAAGAGGAAAATCTAGCAATTGTGCTTAATTCACAAATGGATTTCCTAAAATACATAATTTTTTTTTTATCATGTGTGACTTTTTAACTTTGGAGTCTCTTACACTTTACAAGCCGCTATTAGCTGCAAATTCTCATCTATAATACTAATCTTATACTCCTTCCGTTCCAGTTCAGTGTAAACTTTTGGTCAACTTTGATCAACTTTGACCAATAATTTAAGATCATAATAATGATCCTAATAAAAATTTAAAAATTTGTTATTGTATCACGCTTAATAATATTAACAATAACATTTTTTGGATTTTTATTAGGATCATTATTATGGCCTTAAACTATTGGTCAAAGTTGATCAAAATTGACCAAAAATTTACACTGGACTAAGACGGAGGGAGTATATAGAGAAAAGATACAAGTATTTCTAATATAATTAATTAGTCTTTATGTTGTTAGTATTAGTACATTAATTAGATCTATTCAAATTCTCTATTATATATAATATTAGTATATTATATTTATCCATTTGCATATATATACTTATCGATGAAATGTATCAACTAATACGTAGAATTCGAAACGTCGCAAGAATTTGGAAGATCATCCCACTTGGAAGCATGATAATTCAAAGAATTCCTATAACGCACGACGTGGCACACCCAGATGCCTTTTTACCTACTTGAAAATACTATAGTATAGATTTCTTAAGAAAAAGTTATACGAGTAATCCTAAAGAGAATTTTGAATTGTCATATACTCCTTCCGTCTCACGTAAATGTGGACTAACTTTTTGGGTGTGGGAATTAAGAAAAAGTAGGAGAGAGAATTAGGTGGAGGAGGTGTTTGTGAGTATGAAGAATTAAATAGGAGAGAGAATGAGTGGGAGGAATAGTTAGGAGAGAGAATGTTGTGAGTGTAAAAGTGAAGTAGGAGAGAGAATGAGTGTGTGGAATAGTGAATATTTGTTTCCATTTTGGACAGTCCACATTTACGTGGGACGGACCAAAATGGAAATAAGTCCGCATTTACGTGGGACGGAGGGAGTATTATATTATGTTACTTAAAAGTTGGTTATATTTTAAGTTTTGAAATAATCATGATTATATAGCTTCAATATACATACAACCAATTGAAAAGTTATTTATATTTACATTTTACATGTTGTTGTCATGTTTTAAGGAGATTATTTTTTGCATGTTGTCTTCAAAGACATGAGATATCAACTCACTATGCTTTCGAATTCATGTGAAGTGATTAAATTGACAAAAGACATAATATTATTATGAACAATGCTAATGCTAGGGGTATAAAAGAAAGTCACAAAATTTTGCTATTAAAATGAATTAACGATATTTTATTGCTTGACCCTTTACAATCTAATTAAAAATACCAATAAAATCATTACACCTATATAATTTTGTGATCAAGATTTGTGACTATTTTGTTCCATTAATATTATTCATATTATATACGCTTCACCTTTTTCTGACGCTAGGAAGACCATGAACTTGTAAAATAGCTATTGCGAAACGGAAATGGGGGTTGTCAGTGATGAAAATGATAAATAAAATGATATTCTCACAAAATATGTGTCTTATCTCATTACAACTACTCCCTCCGTCCCATTACAAGTCACAAATTTTCTTTTTTGGGCGTCCCATTACAAACCACAAACTTCCTAAAATGGAAATGAATCTTTACTATTCCCTTCACTCATTCTCTCTCCTACATTATTTTAATACTCACAACACCATTATAATTTACTATTCCCTCCACTCATTCTCTCTCCTATTTTACTTTTACACTCACAACATTTATATCATTATTTTTTTTCTTATTCTACGCATTTACAATAATTTTCCTTCTTGTAATGGGACGGAGGGAGTATATAGGAAAGGAAAGAGTAGACTAAAGAATTATCCAATGACATGGAATTAATTGTTACCTATTTAGGAAAGCACATAGTTGATGTAATAATGTTTTCCGAAAAGAATGTATGCAAGAAATTTTGCATTCCTAAAATGATTATGTGTCCATCGAATTTGATGAAAATTTCATAAGTTCCAAACGTGCCAACTCTACATGGACGTTGCTATGACAGTAAATAAGAGTTAGTCGTTGAATTTTACCTTTCCTAACATGTATTGTTATTTTGTTGTATAATTAATTGTATGTAATAATTTCTGCACGGAATAAAAGTGACGGGCTAGGCCCAATGAGCAAGCCCAGTTATCTACATATTATTGCCACCACACTCTCGTGGGTTAGGCCCAATTATTATCAGGTCCAGGGCCCATTAGCGAGATCAGTCGACCTAGCTCATTGTTCGACCTACGTGGTCCCGATCTAGCTATCGTCCGACACGCGATCCAGATCTCAGTTCGGACATGACCCGATCCTATCCATCAGTCAGGTCGACCTGGATTCAAACAAACGACCTCGACCTATGATGCTATGTCGACCTACAGAGTCCAGGCGTGAATACAATTCTTTCCATAACGGACTCCCTACAAATCAAGAATTATTTATGGACAAGATCTCATATGCTAATCTGATCCACGATTTTAGGAATCTAGCACAATTCTATTACAAATATAACTCTCATCAACCACTATAAATACATGACAATATCAACCATTTCAAGGTAATTACTTTTTGTTATTCTGAATACATCTGTTCATTATAATATTTAGTTCTCAAATGCTCCTTACTTACTCTCACGCTCGAGGGTCTACGCCGGTGACCATTCCGACTAGTAGTGGGTTCTGTTTTCAAATCAAACGCCAGAAAATCTATCTTAGTGATTGGACGGAGATTGATCCAGCACGATTCTTGCAGCATCAATCTTCAAAATTTATTTTCTTTTGTAAAATAAGTGGTCACACATAATACAACAATCAATGTTGAACAATAATCAAATATTTACAAAAATTGTAAGGTAATCATGAATCTAAATTTATTAAATGGTGTAAAAATATCTATCATGTGTGTATACTTAATGTGTTTATTACATTTTAGAATAATTTTCAAAATATTTTTTAGTAAAATAATACTCCCTCCGTCTCAAAATGTTTGTCCCATTTGACTTTTTTTGTTGAACTTTGACCACAAATTTATGAGAGATTAATCATGTTCATGAAATTCTAAAAGTTGTTGTTGATAATATTATTAATGGTGAATCAATAGGAATTTTTAGAATTTCATGAATATAATTAAATTGTCATATATTTATGGTCAAAGTTCAACAAAAAAATCAAATGGGACAAACATTTTAGGACGAAGGGAGTATATTATCTTCGGGTTAAGAACATTTTACTACCCCATAGTTCCATTTTAGGGTCCAACTAGGGCTGAGCAAAAAAAACCGACGGACCGGACCGGACCGATAGAACCGGACCAGACCAATGAAAACCGGACCAATCCAATAGAATTGGTTTGGTTCTGGTCCCAAATTTATATGGAACCGATTATTTGGGTTGGTCCTGATTTTTGAAAAAATATATATGGTCCTGGACCGAATCCGGACCGGACCGATTATGTATATTATATATATATATATATATATATATATATATATATATATATATATATATATTTATTCATAATTTCTAATTTCCAAAATAAAAATAAAAATATTTGCTGTGTTTCTCCAGGCTGTCCACAGCGCACCGCACATTACAATTTACAAGATGTATATTTACAAAAACCCTATACCTAATTACCTCTATCACTTCCGCCGTTCTATCCCTCTCTCTCTCTCCTTTTATCTCGTCTCTTTCATCTTGAGATGAAACCCTAGAAATCAATCTCTATCGAGTCATACGCTCGTACCTACTGACGGCAGTAATCGATCTCGTCTCTCTGTAACGGAAGTAATCGATCTCTACCGAGTCGTACCGACGGCACCACCATCGTGAAAAAAATAGTTGTTTAGAAAAATATATAGTAGAGTAATTTGTGGAACCGATGGAACCGGACATGGACCGTACCATTGGAACCGGACCAATGTGACTGGTCCTGTAATGTAATGGTCTGGTCCTGGTCCTGAATTTAAGCAGAACCGAACAATTGGTCCGGTCCTATTTTTTTGAATTTTTGATAAAATCCGGACCAATCCGGACCGTGATCACCCCTAGGTCCAACCCTTCATTTTTGTATCAATTTGGGGTTTAGACAAGAATTTAGTTAATTTTTCAGCAAAAGATTTTCAAATGAAAAATAAATGTCTATTTTTTTTTATTTATTTAGGAGGTACTCTAAATATATTTTTATGCTTCAAAAAATATTTTTTAGAGTTTTATAAAGGGCATTATTTTTCTTAATTAAGCATGTGAACAAACAACAATGGCTCTTCCACGGAAATTAGGGCCGGTCCCATAAAATATGGGCCTAAGCCAACTATTCGTTTGGGACCCTTATTTTTTTAGCCTCAACACAATACATATATTTAACCCTTATATACACATATTAAACCCTAATATCCTAAATAGTATTGGGTTAGATTAACATTTTTTTGGGGATTGAGATGATTGTAATACAACAAAAAATAAATAAAAAATTTTTTAGTGATATTTGCAAACTAAAAAAAAACATATTTTAGTAAAAAAAGAAAGAAAAAAGGTCCAATGGTCAAAAAAATTAAAAAAAGTTGTAAGGATACAACAACAACAACAACAAAGCTTTAGTTCCAAAATAATTTGGAGTCGGCTAACATGAATCCTCATATGTCATCGTGAAAAAAGGTTGTTGAAAAAAATAAAAAAAATAAAAAAAATTAAATAAATAAATAAATAAACATACAAATAAAAATCAAAATCAAAAAATCAAAAATAAATAAATAAATAAATAAATAAATAAAAATTAAATAAAAAATAATAATAATAAAATAAAATAAAAAATCAACCCCGCCTCTTCAACACCATACTTTCATCTACTCCAAGTAAACTCATATCATTTTCAATTACTCTAATCCAAGTTTGTTTGGGTCTTCCTCTACCCCTCGTCATTTTATCATTTCTCCACTGTTCCGGCCTCCTAACCGGAGCATCACTCGGTCTCCTTCTCACGTGTCCAAACCACCTTAGACGATTTTCCCTCATTTTATCCTCAATGGGCGCGACTCCTACTTTACCTCTGATCACCTCATTCCCCAATCGATCCTTTCTTGTATGACCGCACATCCATCGAAGCATACGCATCTCCGCCACATTCATCTTATGCACGTGACACTGTTTCACGGCCCAACATTCGGTGCCGTAAAGCAATGCCGGCTAATTGTCGTGCGGTAGAATATTCCCTTTAATCTATTGGGCATGCCGCGATCACATAGAAACCATGTGACACTCTTCCACTTCAACCAACCTGCTTTAATCCTATGAGCCACGTCTCCATCCAATTCTCCATCCTTTTGGATAATGGATCCAAAATAGCGAAAAAACAGACGCTTGAATAATATTTTCATCAAATGTGACCGCCCCTACCTCCCTACTTCCAACTCTGCTAAATTTACACTCCAAATATTCAGTCTTGCTTCTGCTTAATCGAAAACCTCGAGATTCCAAAGTGTGTCTCCACAACTCCAATTTACTTTTAACACCCTCTTTTGTCTCATAATCTTTTGGGGCTTTTTATATATTAATAAATGGAGCAATTTAGGGCCCAAAAATTGCACAAATTTTCAGGGCCTAAGCAGCGACTTCCTTCGCCTGCCCTTAGGGCTGGCCTGAAGAAACCATCCCCACATGCGCACCTCGTATGCATAAAAATATTTTCACATTGTCTTATTATATACGTACTCTCTCTCTCTCTCTCTGTTCCGCTATAAATCACACATTTTTTTTATTTGGCGTTCCGTTACAAATCACACACTCCTAAAATAGCAAAGAATTTTTACTATTCCCTCCACTCGTTCTCTCTCCTACATTATTTTAATACTCACAACACCATTATAATTTACTATTCCCTCCACTCATTCTCTCTCCTATTTTACTTTTACACTCACAACACTTTCTTCATTATTTTTTTCTTTAACTTACGTGTAAACAGTAACTGTTTGATTTCTACCGAAATAGAGGGAGTGTGTGTGTGTATATATATATATATATATATATATATATATATATATATATATATATATATATATATATATATATATATATATATATATATATATAAATGTTGCTCGCTTACATTTCAAGTTTACATTTGTTAATTTATTTTTCCTTTTTCACCTTGATCTTATTATATTTTGATGCTGCCATGGAAAATGGTATTGATCAGGAGCTGAGTCTCCAGCTACTTCAATGGATACTACGGCTGCTCTTCTTGGGATGACACATCTTAGGACCTACACGCACATGAACAACAGTGAACTAAACCGGGGGTGACTCCGGTGAAACCCCTCCGGCGTGAGAATCAGTCCACCGTTCAAATCAAAGGAAAGTAGTAAATTAATGGAGAAAAGATAGAGTTTAGAGAGAGAGAGAGCAACTTACATAATAATGCTGAATTTCGCCTATTTATGTCACAAAATGAGTATAGGCCATACCTGTAGGGACACGTGTCAATCATCTGAGCTTTGTCAGTCAACTGCCCTCAAAGTTAGTAAAATAGTACTACTAATCCCATCACGTTACACTGTTGTGCGTTATGGGGGGGGGTGCCACGTGTAGATACTCCAATCAATTACTACCTATCAGTCACGTTTGTCTCCTAGCGACAAACCCTCTAAAGCGACAAGGCGTGTCTGGCCGCCTATTCTAAATTACACCCTTGTTTCCCAAGATCAGGAGTGGTTAAGGTTATCTTTTCACTTATTGCACTTCCCGCCTACCCTCTTTGCAGGTCATACACCGCACTAATAACATGTGATACACTATCTCGCCACTTTTAAGGCGGGATATTACTTGTCATTATTATTACATATCTTTCTTAATTTCTATGGCCCATCCTGTGTAATTTGTCCCATTAAGCCCATTAAACCCATTGAACTGATCAGGCCCAATCCATATCTCATAATCACTTCAGTAGCCCCCAATTTCAAGACCTGGAACATTCATGTTCCAGGCGAAAAATTTAGGCTTTTCGCAACTTCTCGCATGAATTTCGACCTTTTCACGAAATACTCAAAAACCTGACACCTGTACGCCATGTGTCACGTTCCAAGCCACCCAACAACTGCCAGGCGGTTATGAAGTGACATTTGAAAAGACTTTTTGAAATTTGAAATCATTAAATGGGGGGGAATTTTAAAATTTTTTAGGGGCCAATTAAGTGCACTGTCCCCTCAAAAAGCCGTTCCACATTCCCTTAATATAAATAGCCTCCCCCCTCCTCCTTTTACCTTTTTCCAGTCTTCCTATTCTCCGAACCTTAAAGCGATTTCCGGCCACCACTAAGATTCTCCGGCGAACTGATTACCACCATTTCCCTCGCTTCTCCTTCCTCTCCTGGTTAATTTCTTGTCTCACTTTGAAATCCGTTCGTAAACACTTGTTCTGCAACTTTATTCATCCATTTAATCACCCTGGACCATAAACCCTTTGGGCGTACTCTTAACATTCCGGTGAACTTACAATCCATTTTTGACTTCATCAACGACCCTTCATACTTCCCAGGTAATATCTTTGATTTCAGTTTCCTCTGCTTTTCTTAAGTTTTACTTATCGCCATGGCTAGGTTTAAGAATTGTCTTAGGCAAATTAGGTATGGCCAATGTCAAAGAACTGGGGGTATTTACTACTTAACAAGGGGCATCTGGGCAAGGATCCCGCGGGATGACTTAGTTAATTGCCTTAGAATCAACAAGGTAGATCCCGCCGTAATTGCCGCAGTAGAAATTAGGGGCAAATGCTTTCTTCATTCCTCAGCCCCCATGTCTAAAACATTTTTCACTCCCCGCGAGCTTTGCGAGCATCTTTGTCGCTTCTATGGTCCGCCCACGTATTCTGACAGTTCTGACACTGATTTTCTCGCTGCGAGATCTTTAGTTGGTAGGTCTAGATATAAACAAATTGTTTCTTCTTCTGATTCAGGCGAGATGTCAAACTTGGGAGCCCCCGGCGCTTCTACTTCAACCAGCAGGAATAACCCCTCCTCTTCAGCTGCAGCGAGAACTAGCCCTCAAGATCCCCACATAACTCCCTTTCACACCAAATATAACATTAACCACCTAGACTATCACATTGCCGCCTACGATGGAGACATGGCTCTTTCTGTTATTAGGCATAGACAAGACGGCATCGTTGTTTTCCCGTCCCAATTGGATGCCGGGCTTAGGATCCCCGTAGATCCCTTCATCTCCCTTGTTCTTTACAAAGCTCAGGCGGCTATAGCTGAGCTTCACCCAAATGCAATTAGAGTGTTGACTTGCTTTATCACCATTTGCCGCGCTCTTCGGCGAGAACCCACTACTCATCTGCTCATGGATCTATTCACTGGCTACAAGCAAAAGGATAGCAAAACCCAAGAGCTTCGCATGTCGCTCAAATACAAAAAACCCAAGATTCTCACCCCCTCCCTTCTAAAGTTCATAACTGGCAGAACGACCCATTGTTCATAGTTTCTCGCATTGGTTGGGCTCTTCCCTCAGACTTGAAAGGGATTCATCCAAAGGTTGATAAAAAATGGTCCCTAGATGAAGATGAGAAACGCTTGAAAGCCACCATGGTCCGCCTTCTCGCCGAAGCTAACACCACAGACCCTTCCCCTGCCCTATTCTCCATTCAACAAATTCTAGCAGATCAATCTCTCCTCAGTCAAGTGGGACTCTCCTTTGACTTCCCGCCAATTCCTCCACGAGTGGCCATCGTCTTCCCAGAATCTTGGCCAGGATGGGAACTTCATTCAGGAGATAAATTTGGTACAGATTGCACCATTTGCGGGAATGGCCAAAACATGTGTCCCGCAATGCGACAAGTGCAACGTATGGTTTCCCTTGTTTTTTATTTCTTTATTCATTACAAGTTTTATTATCGCTTATATATTTCACGCTTTTCGCAGTACATAGGACGATGGATATGAATCAAAAGAGACTTGCTCAGGGAATGTCCGAACAACAAGCCAAGCGTCTGGCTCTGGCTCGAAGTGCGAGCTTAAAGTCTCAAACTGCTGACCTCACTATCCCGATTGCGAGCACTGGCGAAGATGAAAAGATTGCGACAGAAACATCCCGCAAGAGGGCCCCTGCAAACACTTCCCGCCCCCAAAAACGGCAACGTAAGGCCGCCTCTGTCCCCGCTTCTGAAGAACAAGTAGAGACACTCCACTTGGTGGATGAAGAAGAAGAAGAAGAAGAAATAGAAGAAGAAGGAGAAGAAGATGATCTCCATAATGAAATGGAAGGTGATGTTCCCCTTGAACAACCAGGAGTTGAGAATGAGGGGATTCATACAGATATCCCTGCGAGATCTGCCACTCCGCCTTCCTTAGCTCAACCACATGATGCGACCCCCAACACTTCTCCCATTAACCCCTCATCCTCTCGCTCTATTCCCCGTCGCCGCGCCAGCTGGTTAGAAGAGGGATTCAAGATTCCTGAAGATGAACCAGGCATGGTGGCTCTTTGCCGGGAAGCGAATGCCATCCCCAAGGTGAAGGGATTAATCACCGAGCGATTGGACACCGGCTTCACCTTGCTTGGGTTCCACTGCCCTCAAAAGGGCAAGTGATGCGACCCGGGTGGCCTACGTGGAAAAAGAGAATCCCGCCCACTCAGCCTATCACGCAGGAATTCAGCTTTCTCTGGCAAGTCGCTCTTGCTTCCTTTTTACTCATTCAAACTTCTCACTTTATATTTTCCATCCTAACATTTTATTATTGCATTTCTTTCCGCAGGCTAGCAGTACTCTCTTGGGTTTGAGCAACAAATGTATCAAACTTGAAGAAGATCTTACCGAAGCTGAGCGTGAGCGGAATGTATACAAGCGAAAAGTGTCTAGGCGGGATACCACTATCCAAGAGCTCAAAGATCTTAATGCCCAGGCCAAAACTGATCTCGCGGCGGGAAAAACACAATTGGAAGAGTTGGAGAAAAAGAACAAAGAGGCAGAAGAAAAGCTGACTCAACTTGCCTCTGAAAATAAGAAATACAAGGCCGATGTCGCCAGACTTGCTGACCTCGAAGCCGAGAATAAGCGGCTTAGAGATGAAGACTTTGTCAAAGCTAACCAAATAACCAAGCTCAGGGAAGATTTGAAGACAACTAAGTCTAAGGCTGAGACCTCCGAAATGGATGCGTTTGATAACGCAATCCTTCACACTTTAAGAACTATAGCCGCAGAAGCTAATCCTGCCATCACCCCAACCATGTTGGCGAGATGGGGTTCTGAGACTATTTTCAGCGAGAAAAGTCGCAAGGGACATTCCCTTGTGCCTTATAGCGAGGAGGAGTTAGCCCAGCTGGCGGCGGAGGATGCTGTTCTCGGCAAATCGACTTGGCCAGTTCCTGAAACCCGCGCTGACAACATTATTCCCGCCCTTTTCGATCTTCAACAAAAGAATAAAGATGCTCTTAATGCTGCCTACAATGGCCAGTAAATTTTCCTTTGTAACTTACATTTGTCGCCAAACTTTTCGCATTTGTCCTTGGTTTGTAACAAACAATATTTCTTTTCTGCATTTTAATTTCCGTCTTTTATTTCTCGCAGCTTTGTTTTGTCGCAAACAATTCTTGTTTTAATTTCAATAGAAAGTCTTCGTGCCTAATTAATTTGTCATTATTTTGCCGTTGTTCCTCCGGGATCTTTTCTTAATGCCTTGTTTCTTATGATTTGCCTCCTATCTTTACTTATACACCGCTAACATTTACATACCTGAAATTACCCGGGATCCGGCTCGCGCGCGGAAGGCCCCGGCATCTCGCAATTCGTCGCTGTTCGGGAAGTCGCCCGGATCCGAGAGGCAGCACAATCGCGCCCCGGCATCTGGCTTATTCCGTTTTAGCGTTGCGTGTTGGAGGTGTCTCGCCGTTTTGCTTTCGCATTTTGTAGAGTCGCCACGCCGTTTTTATTAAGCCCAAAACATTGAAAAAGGGCATCAGTTTAAAGATAAATTTTAAACTGTTTTTGTGTGATGAGATTTTGAGTTCGGAGGTCAGATGACTCCTCGGGAAGAGAATATTAGAATATTAGAGCTCACCCGAGTCGCCTCGTAAAAACGAGTCTTTCGGATACCCCTAATATCCTTTAAAAAGTTGTGTGTGTGTGTGTGTGCTTTTAAAAATGCATCTTTGTATCGGATGTCTACATTGTATTGAAATGTATTGAAATAGAATAGGAAGGAAGCCTTACCAATGTTGGTTCGTGTCTCTTCCGCAGGGGAATAGTGTTTGAGGTCGGAGTAGCGTTCGGATTGCTTCGGGGATGCCGGTTGTCCGCGGACGAGTTTCGCGTGAGTTGAAACCGTAGGCTGCGTTTGGGCGGAGGTTCGGCGTGCGTGGGGATCGTCGGGATCGGTCGGGCGAGAGGTTCGGCGTGCGTTGTGGTGGCGGGAGTCACTCGGGCGGAGTTTCGGCGTGGTTTGGGATCGTCGGTTTGACTCGGAAAGAGCGGGACACGTGGAAAGACCGAGGCAAGGCCTCGGAGTACCACGAGGGGCCTCGGAGTACCTCGAGAGTGCCTCGGGGCAGCGCGGGAGCGTCTCGGGAGGCGCTCGGAGAGGCTTCGGAGCACCTCGAGGGGCTCGGAAGGCCTCGGAAGGATCCGAAGGGGCGGGAATGCCTCGAAAGGTCTTAGAAGGGAGCCGAGAAGGCTTAGGGAGGAAGAGAGAAGTGGGAGGTGTGTGAAAATGAGGAGGGAGCCCTCTATTTATAGTAAAAATTTCGGAGCAAAGAGGTCGTACGGACCTTCTTGGTTATCCGAATTTTGGATTTCCTCGATTTGAGGAATGCGCAATGATGGAGAATATTACGGAATGATGATGTCCCCCCCATGCAATAAGGTCCGTACGGACCATCTTGCATGCAAAGAGGTCCGTACGGACCAACTCTGCATGGAAGTCATCATTTCTTCCCGGATTGGAGGGTATATTGTGGACTTTAAGGGGATTTAGTAATCATTGAAACAAAGAGGTCCGTACGGACCTTAATTGCTTTTCGATTTCTGAAAATTCCCAAAAGGTCCTTTTGTCCCTTTTATCCCGAGAAAGGCTCCTCCACTTGGTTTGTTTGGGGGTTTGAGAGGGTTTTGAGAGGGTTTTGAGTGAGAGAGGTCCCCGAGGCTGCGTGGATGAGTCTACGGTGTTTCCGTGTGTTTGAAAGGGAGTGATCCAGATTGGGGTACTTACGAAGCCCCTCGACGCGTCACTTATGAAAGAAGTGGGGTCGCCGATAAGATAAGGGTCCTAATGCGGATCGCGGCTTTGGGAGAGGAAGTGACCAGTGAGGGTCAAAGTGAGGACGTGGTGGTGTCCTTTTGGGTGGCTTTGTTTAGGTCAATAAGGGTGGACCCATGTGATAGGATTCCTACGTATCCCTGGCGGGGAATCAAGCACAGTCGTAGTTCGGGTGTGGGGTGAGTGTTGCGAATGCGGGCGTGGTGGTGCCACTGGTGTTGTGTGACCGCCAGAGGTCGATGGTGAGGACGTGGTGGTGTCCTGGGTGGACCGATGGGTCGGTGATAAGGGCGTGGTGGCGTCTGGGTGGCCGTATGGGTCGGTGATAAGGGCGTGGTGGCGTGCAGGTGGCCGCGTGAGTCGGTGATAAGGACGCGTGGTGGCGTCAGGTGGCCGCGTAGGTCGGGTGATAAGGACGTGGTGGCGTCAGGTGACCGAGGTCGGTGATAAGGACGTGGTGGCGTCCTGGGTGGCAAATATGGGTCGGTGATAGGGCGTGGTGGCGTCACTGGGTGACCGTATAGGTTGGTGATAAGGAGCGTGGTGGCGTCACAGGTGACCGTATAGGTCGGTGATAAGGACGTGGTGGCGTCTGGGTGGACCGTATAGGTTGGTGATAAGGACGTGGTGGCGTCACAGGTGGCCGTATAGTCGGTGATAAGGAGCGTGGTGGCGTCGGGTGGCCGTATAGGTTGGTGATAAGGGACGTGGTGGCGTCACAGGTGGCCGTATAGGTCGGTGATAAGGACGCGTGGTGGCGTCTGGGTGTCCGTATAGGTCGGTGATAAGGACGTGGTGGCGTCCCTGGGTGGCCGTATAGGTCGGTGATAAGGACGTGGTGGCGTCGGGTGGCCGTATAGGTCGGTGATAAGGACGTGGTGGCGTCACGGGTGGCCCGTATAGGTCGGTGATAAGGACGTGGTGGCGTCTGGGTGACCGTATAGGTCGGTGATAAGGACGTGGTGGCGTCTGGGTGGCCGTATAGAGTCGGTGATAAGGACGTGGTGGCGTCGTGGGATGGAAGTTTTACGATTTTCCTAATCGGGTGGTTTAGGGCCTTCCGGGCCGGAGATAGTGTGAGGACTTGAATCGTCTTCGATTGCGGTTGGTGCCACGCTGGAGGACTTTGAATTGTCATCCGCGGCGGTTGGTGCCACGGGAGGACTTTGAATTGTCATCAGCGGCGGTTGGTGCCACGGCAGAGGACTTTGAATCGTCATCCGGCCGCAGTGTGGGCGTGGCGCCTTGTGATTCGAGAGCGTAGATGCCATTTGCGTTTTTGCATGTTGATGTAGAAGGTCGGACTTACGATGACTCAGTGCTTGAGCTGCGTTGAAGTGGGCAAGGATGATGGCCGATGATTGCTTCACCATTTGGCGTTTTGGAGGCGCTTCGTGCCTTGGGACTTGTACTCGGAGGTGTTGGCTCCTTCGCGTGCTTGTTTTGCCGTTGAGTGGGCAAGGATGATGGTCGGTGCTGGGGATATGCAGTCTTGCATGACTTCCCTTTGACTTGTTGGGGAGGAGCTCGGGCTTACTTTGATGGCCGGTGCTTGCGCCGCCGTTGAAGTGGGCGAAGTTCGGGCTTACATTTGACTGCCGGTGCTTGAATTGCTGGGGATGCATGACCTTGTAGGGGCCCTTTTCTGTTGGGAAGATGACTTCGGACCTCTTTTGAGGGCCAGTGGTTGAGCGTTTGGAGGCGTCTTGTGCCTTGATATTCGTGCTGGGAGGTGTTGGCTCCTTCTTGAATTGCCGTCGGGCGTTTTGGAGGCGTCTCGTGCCTTGGGATTCGTGCTGGGAGGTGTTGGCTCCTTCTTGAATTGCCGTTGAGCGGGCGGTGGTTGAATTGCCGTTGAGCGTTTGGAGGCGTCTTGTGCCTTGATATTCGTACTGGGAGGTGTTGGCTCCTTCTTGAATTGCCGTTGAGCTTCTTGAATTGCCGTTGAGCGGGTGATGGTTGAATTGCCGTTGGAGTGGGCGAGGACCGGTCTTACGCTGATGGCCGGTGGTTGATTTGCCGTTGAAGTGGGCGAGGTCCGGTCTTACGCTTGACGGCCGGTGGTTGATTTGCCGTTGAAGTGGGCGAGGACCGGTCTTACGCTGATGGCCGGTGGTTGAATTGCCGTTGAAGTGGGCGAGGACCGGTCTTACGTTGATGGCCGGGGATTGATTTGAAGGGTTAGGGACCATTCTGCACTTGGATTTGCTGGAAAAGGCCTTAGGACAGCCAGGGGCAAAGATTATAAGGGCAGGAAAGTAATTTGGCCACCCCTTGCAAAGAGGTCCGTACGGACCAAGTTTGCAAAAGAGGTCCGTACGGACCACCTTGTTTTTTTACAGTTCCCAGGTTTGACCAGGCTTTAAATGACCGAGCCCTTCCCCATTCCTTCTTCCTCATTTTCCAGTTTCGTGAACCAGGCGAGAGAGAGAGAGAAAAATTCCTCCATTGTTAACCAAAATCAAAAAATTTTTGCTTGAATTTCTTGCCATGGCTGAAGGATCTCGAAGGAGTCGTCGTCAACGCAGTCAAGAGGTGGTTGAGCAGCGAATGGAGCTTCAAAGGAATTGGACTTCGTTCGTTCCATCTTCGAAGAACCCGGATGTTTTGTATCCGAATCCGGAGGTGCATAATCGTCGCTCCATGAACGTTGGGGAGGTAAGAAATCTGTTCCGTTTTGATTCCCTGCTCGAATTTTTGAATGCTAGAACTAGGTTTTAGTTTTTCGCATTTTTGAATTTTTTTTTTATTTTATGCCTTTTTGTGAAATTCTTGATGAATTGTTGAAAATGGACATGTAAAAATTGTGGGTATGTGTATTTTGTGCAGAAATGTGTAGATTAGCTCTTATTTGTGAAAATAAAGTGCCTATCTAGTGAATTGCATGCTTTGGTGTTTTGTACCGTATGCTATTTATGTATGTACATTATGAGAAAAATTATCGTGTAGTGATAATTTTTGTGAAAAAATGTGACATGTGCCGTGTTTTGTGACGGGTTATATGTGAAAGTGTGTGCCGTGTTGGGACGGATTTTCTTTTGAGAATGTGCTATATAGTGTGTGCCGTGTTTTTTGGGTGACGGACTTTGTGGGGAAAATATGTGCGATATGTGCCGTGTTGGGACGGATTTTCTTTTGAAAATGTGTCGTGTAGGGTTTAATCCCCCCCTTTTTTTTTTCTTTTGAGAAAATGTGTACAGTGTGTGCCGTGTTTTGTGACGGACTGCATGGGAAAAATTATATGCATGATATATGTGAAAATTATGTGCATTGTGTGCAGGTGTTTTGTGACGGGTTACATGGAAAAATTATATGTATAATGTATGTGAAAATTATGTGCAATATGTGGCGTGTTTTGTGACGGGTTATATGTGCCTTTATATTAAGTACTGTGATTGACGTACCTTTCTTTGTGTTTACTGCGGGATGCGGGGCTTATGGCGGGAAGGCGAAGGATGAAGACTCGGGGATCGCTCGAGGCATTGTGGAAGCTATGGCGGCGGATGCCGATATTTCCGTGGGCGGTAGGCCGAGTCCGGAGGCTGGTTTATGCTTGGCCTAGGTGTGTTCGTTGAGAACACTTTGGAGTGTCGACACGAGGAAGAACAAGAGTGTCTTCCTGGGTTTATCCAGAGTATTGGTGGGATACCACCCGCACCTTCCACACAGTGGGGGCGAGGTGACGGTGGCCGCCAGCATTTTCTTTGCTATTGCAGGGCTCTCCTTGAAGGAGAGCCGGTGCGGTGGAAAGGATATGATAGGCGATGACGTGTTGGCCAGAGCTGCTTGGGCTTTGAGCCTCGTCCTCGCGAGGGCACAGGGATCTTTGTACGGCGACGTAGAGATGAGGATCACGGCCGGTATTGGGGCCTACATCAGAGTGCCGGCCGAGGTGGCAACGGAGCGGTTGGCGCGCTCCTTCTTGTGGTATGCGGCTGTCAGAGACTTTGTTCTCGAACCACGCGACCGCGGCTCCCTTTGCTCTGTTGGAGAGCTTGGCCCGATCTGGATAAGTGCAACGACATTGCTTGGGCGAGCGAGGCTTGGCTGAGCTCTACTTCTCCTTGGACCGGTTTAGCCCGAGGGTGGCCGGTTCGTTGGCTTTGCTTTGACTTTGCTTTGGAGGTATGAGTTTATTCTTTGTTTTGATTTAGCAACTTGTCTTTTCTCCGTTGTCTTTTCTTGTGAGCCTTTCTCATGTTTTTATCGCGAGTGTGGTTTTATGAGGTTTTCCGGTGCTTCCGTGGGATAGAGATCCAGAGTACATTCTTTGCGTACCACTGCTATCTTTGGGATGGGCTCGTACGGCGAGGAAGAGGAGGACAGGCGGGGAAGCTCACCATCGCCTACGGGGATGTGCGGGAGCGTTTGGAGCGGGATAGCCGTGAGGGTTCGTTACTGTTCCCGTGGACTCGGTATGAGGAGATGAGTTCGAGGGCTCCGAGGTGACGGCGCGGCGGAAGATGCTTTGCGAGGCTTGACTTGTGACGCCGTATGCACAGGGAGCGAGTCTTACGCGGCATGGCCCCGGTGTGCTTCCCGTGGCTCAGGGACCCTCCCTTTGGGATGCTTGACTCCCGGGACATGGGCGTGCTTGACTTCGAGAGGTACCTTGGCGGTGTCGGCGCAGGAGTTCATTTTTATACGGCGAGGAGTACGGGGCCTTCGTGAGGAGGAAGGCGAGGGCGCCCAGTGCTGCGCGGGAGAGAGAGGCTGGCCCGCGAGCTCCCGGAGGTTCCGATGCCGGGACCGGATTTCACGTACGTCCGCGGGGACGGATCGAGAGGAAGGGTATGCATGCCGTTCGGGCGAGCTCTGCGCATATAAGTGGACCCAGACGGATCGGTGAGTGTGCTTGACTCTTTTCCATCTTGGCATCTTTTACGTTTTTCTCTTTTTGTTGTTGAGTATAGCGCATTTGATGAGCGTTTCCTTGGCTTCTTGTTGGTGCGAGTCCCGGGGAGAGCCTACGATATCTTGACTCGCCGTTACGTGGCGATGCGCTCCTTCGCTAAGAAGATGGCGTCGAAGGTGTCTGTCGGTCTTCGCGTCGTGTGCCGGCGTACGAGCCTATGCCTTCGAGGCATTACGTGGGCGTTCCTCCGCCTAGAGCCGAGCGGAGCCGCAGCGGGGAGGGCCTTTGAGGGCGGCATAGCATGGATGCGGGGCGTCTTCGGGAGGCTGCGGGGCCTTCGAGGAGCGGCCACTTTTATCGGTTCATGCCTCCGCACGGCGCACGGGGTGAGGGTTCCTCGAGCCTTCTTTCTTTGATCCTTTCGCCGGATTTGATCCTTGAGTACTTCTCGTGGGAGCCTCGGGCGGGTGCTCGGTATTCAGACGATGAGGATGTGACGGGCGAGTTGTTTGGGATGCCAGACTTTTCTTTGGAGGATCTTGGCGAGGAGGATGATGATGAGGATTACGAGTAGTATTCATTTGCTTTCCCTCTTTTCATATCCCTCTCTCTTTTTTTTTTTTTGTTTAGCAACGAGACATTTTTGGGTACACTGTAATAAAACACATGTATTTGCGTGGCAAACGGTATTTTATTTTAAGATGTAATGTCATTTATTTTTGTGATTCCGGGAATTGTCCTAGAAATTGTTGCTATTATTATTTTTATTTTTGTACATGCCACGTGAGTGAGAGTGCGTTTGTGGGTAGTGTTGGTTTGCCGGAAATGGCTTTGGCCGGTGTTTGGGCATTTGGAGCAAGGTTTCTTGAGGACGGTGGTTTTTATCTTGTTTTACGGGGAAATGGGTTACGTTTGCAAGGAGGTCCGTACGGACATACTTAGCATGCAAAAGAGGTCGTACGGACCAACCTTGCTTTTGGGAAGGACATAAATGCTTTCCGGTGCACAGTTCTTCCCTCATTTCCCCATTTGCGGCCATTTTCGAGCTTTCTTCCCCATTTTCTCTAGGAACCTCCATTTTTGCCATGGATTCTTCGTATGTCCCTAGAATTTTGCCGAGGCTTTCGCGGGAGAGGCAAGCACACTTCCTTGAGCGGTTGAAAACGTGGATGCGGCGCCGTATGAGGCATCGAGACGGAGCTTTCGAGGTAAGGTTTCGTCTTTGCTCGGTTTGGTCTTTTAAGGAGTTGGTTCTGATTGGGATTTGTTGCGGGCTGCCGCGAA
The DNA here is from genome assembly GCA_022495995.1 of Adenophora triphylla var. japonica. NCBI lineage: Eukaryota > Viridiplantae > Streptophyta > Magnoliopsida > Asterales > Campanulaceae > Adenophora > Adenophora triphylla. Next base: position 69,956 of record JAFEMH010003863.1, read on the forward strand.
GTTACAGGATGTTAGGAGGCACGTGTCTTGTTTCTCCTACAATGAAATGGTGCCCACTTTTGAAGGATTTTCGGGCTTTGATTGGAGGACCGGAGGTGGAGGCCATCTCGCTTCCTTTGGTTGGTGGTCTTTTGTGAGCGTGAAGCTTGCGAGACTTTCTTCGTACTTCGTTGGAAGAAGTGCGAGGGCATGATCCTTGATTCGGGTCATATCGACATTTACGAGGCTGTAGGAGCGGTTCATGGTTGATGATGAGTGACGTCTCTTGGGATGTATTTGCCTTGTGCGTGATGGCGACGCTTTTACGGTTAGTTCCCTTGGCATTTGTGATGGCGCTTTGCTAGATGTGGTAGGGCGCTTGCAGAGCTGGAGAGGATATTGTCCCGTTGGTCTTTGGGGAGACTCTTCATGGTATCGGCCGTCAGCGGCCCAGGGATCGTTTTATGAGAGGAAGCCCCGCTTTGCTCACCTTGTGGGCTGCGAGAGAGACTTGAGGCCATGCCGAGGCTCAGACGTCGTTTAGCCCGTGGTCCTTTGCTCAGCGACCTCTTGTGTTGGATATGGATCGGTCCGCACTTTGGGAGAGATGGATGGCACGGCTTAGTACGCATCGAGATCCGTGGTGGGTTCCTTTGGAGGATTGAGACCGGGAGGATCTTGCGGGAAGGGTCCTACGTTGTCGAGTTCCGGGTTTGTCTTGGTCCTCCTTCTATATTCCGTCGCTTGTTTCCGGCGGTTTGGGATGAAGCGGGAGCCTTTGTTGAGGCAGGATGACCTTGCTCTGCGGAGGTAGTTCCTCTTTGTATGGCGGCTCCGGGTGCCTTCTTGTATTGTACGAGGGTATGGAAGTATTCCGCTTTCCCTCTGTGGTACTCCTTAGACGTCGGGAGAGCGTTGTGTTGGCGACTCGGTATCGGCTTTGGTATGAGCGGCGTGTTGGGCGGTCCCAGGTGGTCTTGGAAACGAGGCGTGTAGCGATTGCAGGACCCGGTTGCCGTAGTAGCTATTGCCTTAGGAGTGCGAAGCACAGTCGACCCTTTGGATGTGACGGGAGACGCTTTGTTTGACTACGAGACTAGAGTTGACCGGCGACGGGGAGAGGTCCTCTTTACGGACTCGCGGGGAGGAGATCCGAGCCGAAGCACGGGCGAATGAAGCCACGAGAGCTCTTGGATTGTTTGACTCTACGGGGAGGACCCGGATCTCGGGCGAGAGACGCGAGTTGGTTCACGTGGAGCGAAAGAAGACTCGCGGGGACGAGGAAGAAAGGAAAGAATGGCGAGGGGACAAGCGCGAGATGGCGCGGAATGACCTCCTAGGTATCCATTCATTGCATTGCAAACACATTATTAGTTAAATGTATTAAAAATTTGTCTTTTAGCATGTTGTGAACTTGAGAGTAGACCGTGCTTGAACTCATCAAGAAATGTTGTAACCGTTAGTGATTTGTGATTTACTTTTAAAGCTTTGTCGAGACGCAAGATCTTTTGTTTGCCTTTGCTTACATTGTGCACTTTGTCGGCGTCCATCTTTGGACTTTTACATTGCATTCGCGGGTGACGATGCAGGCCACGATGGCAATCCCCTTTCTTTGAGAGCTTTGTGCTTGGGTGAGAGGTTGAATGCTCCCTTGACAAGTCGTTTTGACGGTCTTTTCGTAGCTTCCTTGCCTCTTGTTGGCGTCGGGCTCTTGACCTCAATTTCGCGGCTTACGCTTGAGCTTCTTTTGTTTTTTTTTTTTTTTTTGTGAGCCCTTGCTCGAGCTCTCTTTTTTTTTTTTTGAAGCGCGTGAGGGCGAAGACAAGCCCTGGCTTGGAAGTAGACATGAGTCGATCGTTTGATCTTTGAGTGACCCTCGGATGTCCTTTGATGTTGCCGCCGTCGTTTGACTTGGTCAAGGTGGCTTTGGGGCGTGTTCTTGAAAAGTGCGGAGCTTGATGGAGGTCTTGGTTGACATTCAAACTTTTGACTTTTTGTGTATTTTTAGACCGGACCAATTAAGGTTGCCTACGTTCCCCGGACTAGAGGGCTCAGTGCACGTAGTTCGACACTACATGGAGTGCCGAGATGCACGGTTGTTCTTCTTCGGGCGAAGTATCTGCGAAGTTTGCTTAGTTATTTGGATTCATGAAGGGATTGCCGTCTAGGTACATTAGCTTCATGGCGCCTCGGAGAAGATCTTTTGAACCACGAAAGGGCCGATCCATGTGGGTTCCCATTTTCCCGATGGGTTGGTTCGAGTGGGAGGCTTTTCTTTGAGTACTGAGGTCACCTTCCACGATGTCTCGGGATTTGACTTTCTTGTCGAAAGCTCTAGCCATCTGCTTTGATAGGCTCGGACGTGTTCCATGGCCTTTAGTCGTCGCTCATCTAGCGAGCCAATTCGTCATGTCGGCCGGAGCCATTCGACTTCGTTGATGTCATTTTCCGGCGGCGCTCGGAGTGAGGGAATTTCTAGCTCGATGGGAAGGGCCTTCCATCCCGTATGTCGGGGCAAATGGGGTTTCTCCCGTAGGCTGTTCGGCCCGATGTGCGGTAGCCCCAAAGTGCAAGGTGCGGCTTCTCGGGCCAATCTCGTCCTCGGGTGGTCATTTTTCGGATGATCCGTTCGAGGGTTTTGTTTCTTTGCTTCCACGGCGCCGTTTGTTTGTGGCCGGTAGGGAGAAGATTTGTGACGTGTGATCTTGAATTCAGCCGGCGATCTGTCGAATTCCCCTTGAAGTGTGAGCCGTTGTACGATATGACCTCATTTGGGATGCCGTATCGGCATATGATGTTTTCCTTGAGGAAATGTGCGACCTTCTTGGAGGTGAGTACCTTGTAGGACTTGGCTTCGACCCATTTGGTGAAGTAGTCGATGGCTACTAAGATGAACTCGTGGCCAGATTCTTTGCTGGCGGAGCGTTTTCCCGATGGCGTCAATTCCCCAAGTGGCAAAGGGCCAAGGTGTAGTCATGCGGTAGAGATCGTGGGGCGGTAGATGATTGAGGTTGGAGAACCGTTGGCACTTGTCGCGGCTTCGGACAAAGTGGATGCAATGCTGCCTCCATGGAGATCCGGTAGTAGCCCATCCACGAGAATGATTTGCATCGGGGCTCGGCATTCATGTGGGGACCGCGAAGCCCCATTGTGGACTTCGTTCATGAACTTGCGCTTCTTCTTGGGCGACGCGGCGTAGGAGTGGCCCGTGGTAGCGTTTCTTGTATAACATGTCCCGAGGATGACGAAGTGAGAGGCGAGGCGTTTTAGGGCCATGATGCTCTTGGTTTTGACCCCTTACGTGTGTTGACCTTCCTTGTTCATGAAGGTGGTTTCCCGCTCTTGAGGTATTGGAAGATCTGGTTATACCATGGCTCGTTGACGGGCTTAGGTTACGGTTCGATCTCACAACGGTAGGCGGGAATTTCCTTTCGTCCGACTTTGAAGGGTTTGATTGCTTTTCCTTCGGGGATTTCCACAAGGGAGGCCAAGGTGGCTAAGGCATCTGCAAACTGTTTCGGTCTCTTGGCAAGTAATGGAAGGTGACCTCTTCGAATTGTGTGATGAGGTCCTCTATGCGGGCATGGTATTTTTGCAAGCCGGGTCTATGGTTTTCCACTTGTTGGAGACTTGGTTGATGATCGAAAGGTTTGAGTCCCCATAAACTTCGAGTTCTGGACATTCCTCTCGAGTGCGGCTTGTAGTCCGGCCGCGAGCTTCATATTCGGCGGCATTGTTGGTTACCTCGAAATTGAGCTTTATAGCAATTGGGGTGTGCTCGTCCTTGGGATCCACCAAGAGCATACCGATGCGTTTCCCTTTTGGTTGGCCGCTCAGTCGAAGAACGGATTGCCATCGGTTTTCGCCTTCGATTGCGAAGATTCCCTCGTCTGGAAATTGTGGTTCGGGGCCTCGAGCCTCGTCGGTTGGGAAATCGGCCGGTTGTTCGGCCATGGCCCGTCCCTTGATTGATTTTTGGTTTACGTACTTGATGTCAAATTCCGCGGAAGAAAGACCATTTGGCGAGCCTCATTGTGAGAGATGGTTTGTCGAAGAGGTACTTGGCCAGGTCCATTTTGGAAACCAAGTGTGCGTGTGCGGCGCATGTAGTCCGTAGTTTCCAGCAACCCATACCGGAGGCTGCGCGAGGTTTTCTCGAGGGTGAGTAATTGAGTTATTTGCCTTGAAACTTTCGGCCGAAGTAGATGGCGTTTTCGACCGTGACTCTTTCTTTTCTTGACGAGCATGGCTCAGCTGCGGTGTCGGTCACGGTTAGGTATAGCAACGGTGGCTTTTCCTCGTGGGGAGGACGAGAGAATCGGAGGACTCACAAGGTATGCTTTATTTTTGAGGCATCTTGGCATTACGAGTTCCATTCGATGTCGGCGTTCTTCTTCATCGGCTTGAAGATTGGCTCGCACATAGAGGTCAATTGGTTGTGAACGGGCGATATATTGCGGGCGGCCCATGAAGCTTTTCACCTCTGTACGAGTTTGCGGTGGTCTCATTTCGATGATAGCTTTGATCTTTTGAGGATCCACCTCGATGCCTCTCTCGGTGACCATGTATCCCAAAACCTTGCCTCGGCTAACCCCAAATGTGCATTTGGCGGGGTTAAGCCTCATTGAGTGTTTTCGGAGCGATTGAAGAATTTTCTCGGGTGCAGTGAGGTGTTGTCCGTCGATCCCTTTGAGTGAACGATCATGTCATCGACGTACGCTTCGATCTCTTTGTGGATCATATCGTGGAAGAGGGCGGTTCTTTGCCCGTTGGTAGAGTAGCCCCGAGCGTTCTTTAGTCGAACGGCATTCGTGTGTGATAGGTTCCCAGGGGTTGTGAAAATTTGTCTTTTCTTGGTCTTCTTCGGCCATCTTGATCGGTGTAGCCGGCAAAACCGTCCACGAAGGACTTGACTTGAAATTGGGCATGTAGTGTCTGACATGTCGATGTTGGGTAGTGGAAAATCGTCCTTGGGACTTGCTTTGTTGAGATCTCGGAAGTCCACGCAAGGCGTACTTTTCCATTGGCCTTGGTGGCCGTGACAATATTGGAGAGCCATGTGGGGTACTCGATCACCACGATGAAGCCGAGCGGAGCATTTTTCGATCTCCTCTTTGACTTGTAAAGACCATTACGGCTTGATTCGGCGTAGCTTTTGCTTGATGGGCTTAGCCTCGGGATTTAAGGGAATCCGGTGCTCTACAATGTTAGGATCTAATCAGGGCATGTCTCGGTAAGACCAAGCGAACACGTCCACGAACTCTTTGGCGGTGCGATCAATGCGTCTTGCTCTGTGCCGGTGAAGAAACTTCCGATTTGCGTCTCTTTTGGCTCTTCGGCGGTTCCCAAATTCACTTTGGTTAAAACCTCCTCGCGGCTTGGGCCCGGTTTTCTCTCGTTTGACAAACATGCTTAAAGATGTGCTTAATGTATTGTTCGTTTAATGTATGCGCTTCTTTATCAAGTGAATCGTTATTAAGCTTGTTTGTGTGTTAGTTAATTTATCGGTTGTTAAAGATGCAATGAGAGAGATACTCGGAAAGATCGAAGCATTCATTAAGAGCATACGGGAATACATTATTGGCAATGAGTTCGTAATCTTACGGCGTGAGGCCATCGGATGACTCGAGAGACTCAAATTCAAAGCTAATGGACTCGGGATGAGTTTTGACACTAGACTCTAGGACTCGAGGTCGGACCAAGTTGTTCGATCATGTCCTTTTTCTTTGGCGGTAGGTCAGGAGAATGTGGCCCGGTTATTGAGTGGCAATGAGCTTGATAGGAGATGGGGCTTGAAAGGCTTTATGTCACCGTTCCCGATCATTGCTATCACGAGTTATCGAAACAAAATCGATTAGATCGGCATCTCGATTTCTTCTTTGAAGAAGCGAGTGTAGCGGTGGTTCGTCCCAAGCATCGTCTGCGGAGTCTCTTGCTTTGGTCTTGGGCATTACTAGCTCGAATGCGAGACTCGTCCCGCTTGTTGAAGGCGGGAGTGTTGACGGAGAGTTTTCGAATTCTTCCGCGAAGAGGGGTTTTCCGAACCAAAATTCATTGTGAATAGTGGTGGTTGTGGATCCGGCGAGGGCGGTGTGTCGAGGAATGCTCTTCGGACGGGATTTGGCTTGAGGCCTACGAATCTTGCCGGGTTCTGCTGGAGCTTGTCCATGGTTGTCGGCCGGCTTTGTTTGGCGGCGATCGGCTCTGTTCCTTTTGGATCTTAACTTCCAAGTTGCCGGCCTTCCTTGTGAAGTACTTGGTCATGTCGAAGAAGCTGTGGGACGAAGATCGGAGATTGCGTGCAAGCCTCTTTTGTTATACGTGGAGCGTTTACGTGCGGCTCGCTTGTCCTCCGCAATGTGTTCGGGAGTAGGAGAGTATCCCGAGGCCGTGCGAGGTATTACTGTTCTTTGATATTGATGATACATTGAGTGCCACGATGGCGTTTTCCCAAGCGAGCCCGGGATGTAGTTCATGTGCTTCATCATTTTCATCGGGGGAGGATCTTGTCCCAAAATCAAAGGCGAGGTCTATGTGGCACACTTGGGCCTTTGGGCTTTCGATGGTGAACCTGTTAGCATCATGCCATCATCGTCGGGTTTGATTTCTAAGGCCGGGACGCCGTTTGTATCGGTCCTTTCGGTGACTATCTTTGTCGCCGTAGATGATGGTCATATCTGTTCCTTGGGCGAACTTTAGCGATGGAAGTGGATGCCACCCCATTGATCGATGTAGCCAAGGGCGTCCCAAAATGGCGATGAATGTGATCGGGATGTCGATGACTTGGAAGTGCATCGGGACCATTTGTTTTCCAAACGAAGGTTCAAGGTGGCTATTCCCAGGCTGGGGCGGGATGTTGAGTCGTATGCCTTGATTGCACAGTCGAGGGCTTTAGATCGGTTGCTTTGATCCCTAGCAAATCCATCATTTTGTTTGGAAGGACGTTCGTGGATGATCCCCATCTACCAACACCCGAGGGAGACGGCGCTCGTCCGGTTGAGCTGTTATGTAGAGAGGCTCGTTGTGGTCGGCCCCAAATTTTGGAAGATCGAGCTACGTGAAGGTGATGATATTCTTTGTAATTGACGTTGCCAATCATACGAGCGCTTCATCGGGTGTCAACTTTGTGATGGGAACCGTAGTGCAGGCCGGGCTTTCTTCCAACTTGAGCTTGTGCGGGTAAGATGAAGTGAGTAAGGACCGAGTGAGATGTTAGCTGAGTGCGCTTGAGGCTGTGTCGAGAGGCAGGATCTTGACCTTTGGGTCCAAGGTTTCGGCTTCTTTGGCGTAGGGCCCCTTTTCGGTTCGTGGCTCGAGGTATGGCTGGCCTTTTGTACGTCCGTGGAGGATTCATTTGGGATTTGGCCGGAACGTGTCGGAACATTCACCTCTGGACTTATGGTTTTGCTTGTCTCTCCCGTTTACGGAGTGGGAGGAGCACGATTGGCGTAAGGCCGGCTGCGCATTTCAATTCGTTCTTGTCATGGCTTTCTTGAAGCATCAATAGTGGCTTTGAGATCTTCCCAGACGGGGTTGGATTATCTGGACCTTCGGGCCTTCGGTGGCGGTGCGAAGCTTCGTCCCAGTGATCATGGAGCAAACATTGCCGTGGCCTGTGTGCGAGAACTAGGGTTTGGGGAGATTTCTTTGGAGTAGATGACATAGTAGTCAAACTTTCTGAGGGTTCTCGAGGGTTCCATTGTGGGATCACCGGATTCGTACCTCTTTTTCGGTTTTGTTGAGAAGATAGCTTCTTCTTTCGTCGAGGGCGGCCCTCGTTCATTGCATCACGGAATTCCATTTCCAGGACAAAGCCTGCAATCGCGAGCGTCCCACCGGATGTGTTCGTTGTTCGGCGGTGAGTACCAGGACCTCGGGGAGGCTGGATGGGCGAGGCTTTCCTCTGGAAGGTCTTGTGGCCTTACGTCATAAGCTGCATGGCTCGTACGAGGGTAACGGGTTGACTTACGGGAGACAATGAGAGACGTTAGAGGCTGTAGGAGCTTGATCATGGCTTGGGAAGCCCCGGGTAGTTGGGTGGCTAAGGTTAGAAGTGGTGCATGGCACCTTCGATCGAGCTTGTTGCTCACCTTGGCGTTTCTCAATAGCCGCGAGGACACTGCGAACTTCTTCCGGTGTTGGGAAATTTCTTGGGGGTAAGGTCCCGTTCTCATCGTTGTTATCCAGCGACTTGGCCGTGGGGAATTGACGGAGTGTCTGGTGACGGAGGTGGGAAGAAGGTAGGACCTTGCTTTGTTTTGACCTTTGGGAGACGGGTTCCGGGTACTCTCGACCACTCTACGGTAGTGGAGGGTGATGGGCAAGGTTTAGACACGGGAATGGCCTAACGGGATAAAAGGGGAAAGCTCACGTGGCATGCGGTTTAGTTTCTTTTATTTTTGATTTTTTTTTTTTTGTTGTTTTAATTTACTTAAAACATGTTTTCTCAGAATCCTAGGTAGGTTGGAAAAGATTGCTCTTCTTTTCGCAACTATGCTAGATCTGGGTCGATGGAGACCATACGTGCGGCTATAAGCCCCTCGTTTTGCACACAGTATTTCGACATCCCGGGGTGGAGCGGCCCCGGGCGAGGGTCCTATAGTGCAAGCGGTTTCCACCGGCCTAAAGAAAAATCGAACCTAAGGACCGAGCTTTGTCATGTTCGTTTTGATGCGTTAGCCATGTGAATAGTGAACCAGCGGCCCATTTGAGTCAAGATCGGAGTCGAGAGTTCGGCATGACCTCTCTTTACCTTGCTTGCGCAAGGGATGCGTGACGTTAGGCGTTGGGTGGGTCATATCGTCATGGGCGACGTATCAAAGCGTGATGACATGGTGTCATGTGAGCATGGATGTATATCGGGACGGAACATCGTGCAGGTGTAGCCGGAAATCAAGATCGAGTCAAGATTTTAGCATGACCTTTCATCGCTTTGCTTGCGCGCAAGGGATCTTGAGTTAGAGCCTTGACTCGAGAAAATGGCCGGCATGGTATATGTATCCGAGTGTATGACACGGGTGGGTAAAAACCAGCCCAGAGTGCGGGACGAGTGTGACTCAAGACTCAAACGTGCGGGGTTGACGCTTGGCTAGGATGGGATGTTTGGAATGATCCCGTGCGCGCCCGAGGCCTAGGAAGACCAAACGGACTGCAAGCTGAGACCACTCACGGGTTAAGGGTTGTAGTGTGCGGTGTATCCAGGCGGCGGTGCGCGTAGTGTGCGGTGTAACCGAGGCGGCGGTGTGAGTAGAGTGCGGTGTAACCGAGGCGACGTGCGCGTAGTGTGCGGTCTCTAAAATTCTTTTACGAGTAAAATAGAAATTTTTGAAGAATTTTAAATGTATGCGCGAGATGTATATTGATGCATTTTTTTTGTATTTTTATTTTTTTTTTGTAAAATAAAAAACGAAGCACATGCACACACAACAGTTAAAGGAAGGGGTAAAATGAAAGTTTGACCCTCATCATCGTTTTAAAAATCTTTTGTTTTGTTTAAAAGTTTTTAAAACAAAATTCCCCAGCGGAGTCGCCAACTGAAATTACCCGGATCCGGCTCGCGCGCGGAGCCCCGGCATCTCGCATTCGTCGCTGTTCGGGAAGTCGCCCGGATCCGAGAGGCAGCACAATCGCGCCCCGGCATCTGGCTTATTCCGTTTTAGCGTTGCGTGTTGGAGGTGTCTCGCCGTTTTGCTTTCGCATTTTGTAGAGTCGCCACGCCGTTTTTATTAAGCCCAAAACATTGAAAAAGGGCATCAGTTTAAAGATAAATTTTAAACTGTTTTTGTGTGATGAGATTTTGAGTTCGGAGGTCAGATGACTCCTCGGGAAGAGAATATTAGAATATTAGAGCTCACCCGAGTCGCCTCGTAAAAACGAGTCTTTCGGATACCCCTAATATCCTTTAAATGTTGTGTGTGTGTGTGTGTGCTTTTAAAAATGCATGCTGTATCGGATGTCTACATTGTATTGAAATGTATTGAAATAGAATAGGAAGGAAGCCTTACCAATGTTGGTTCGTAATGCACGTCTTCCCAGGGAATAGTGTTTGAGGTCGGAGTAGCGTTCGTTCGGGATTGCTTCGGGGATGCCGGTTGTCCGCGGACAGAGTTTCGGCGTGAGTTGAGGTTGTAGGCTGCGTTTGGGCGGAGGTTCGGCGTGCGTGGGGATCGTCGGGATCGGTCGGGCGAGAGGTTCGGCGTGCGTTGGAATCGTTGGTTGGATTCGGGCGAGAGGTTCGGCAAGGTTTGGGATCGTCGGTTTGACTCGGAAAGAGCCGGGACACCGTGGGAAAGACCGAGGCAAGGCCTCGGAGTACCACGAGGGGCCTCGAGTACCTCGAGAGTGCCTCGGGCGGCGCGGGAGCGTCTCGGGAGCGCTCGGAGAGGCTTCGGAGCACCTCGAGGGGCTCGGAAGGCCTCGGAAGGATCCGAAGGGGCCGGGAATGCCTCGAAAGGTCTTAGAAGGGGAGCCGGAAGGCTTAGGGAGGAAGAGAGAAGTGGGAGGTGTGTGAAAATGAGGAGGGGAGCCCTCTATTTATAGTAAAAATTTCGGAGCAAAGAGGTCCGTACGGACCTTCTTGGTTATCCCGAGAATTTTGGATTTCCTCGATTTGAGGAATGCGCAATGATGGAGAATATTTGGGAATGATGATGTTCCACTGAGCAATAAGGTCCGTACGGACCATCTTGCATGCGAAGGTCAGTACGGACCAACTGCGCATGGAAGTAATCATTTTCCCGGGATTTGAGGAATATTGTGGACTTTAAGGGGATTTAGTAATCATTGAAACAAAGAGGTCCGTACGGACCTTAATTGCTTTTACGATTTCACGAAAATTCCCAAGGTCCTTTTGTCCCTTATTATCCCAGAAAGGCTCCTCCCTTGGTTTGGCTGGGGGTTTGAGAGGGTTTTGAGAGGGTTTTGAGTGAGAGAGGTCTCGAGGCTGCGTGGATGAGTGCGGTGTTTCCGTGTGTTTGAAAGGGAGTGATCCAGTTGGGGTACCCACACTTACAGGACCACAAACTAATGGTGCGATAGAGGCGACTGACAAAACTCTCGCCATGATAATCGAGAAAGATGACCACCGGAAGGTCGGAGCGCGAAAAGCTACATTTAGCCCTGCAGGGGATACGAGCGTCGGTCGAACCGCCACATGGGAGACTCCGTTTGCGCTTACCTACGGAATGAAAGCGATGTTGCCCGTGAAATTGGAAATTTCATCCCTCCGAGTCCTCTTGGAAAACGGGATCAATGAAGTCGAATGGCTACAAAGCCGTCACGACGAACTTGCTCTACTCGACGAGCGCAGATTGAAAGACATGGAACATACTCGAGCCTACCAAAGAAGAATGGCCCGAGCATTCGATAAGAAAGTCAAGATCCGAGACATCAGAGAAGGCGACTTGGTGCTAAAGGAAAAGCCTCCTCACGCAGACCAATCCCCTCGGAAAGTGGGAGCCTACTGGATAGGACCGTTCGTGGTACAAAGAATCTTCTCCGGAGGAGCCATGAAACTAGCGAGACTTGGGACGGAAACCCTTTCGTTAACCCAGTGAACGGAAGCAAGCTCCACATGAGATACTTCGTTTGAGGAAGAGCACGAGTCAACTCTCCTTCCCCATACACCGCCCCCTCGATAAAATTAAAAGTGCTAAAGAGTAATACCCAATGGATACATTCCCGCTAATGATCCGGGTAAAAAACGGTCGCACTTCTTTTGTCTTTGTTTTTCTCAAATTCACCTAAAGTGTCGAACTACGGTGACTGAGCCCCTTAGTCCAATCGTAAAGGGGAACGTAGGCATCCATCATTGGTTCGGTCTAAAAAACAAAAAAAATACAATAAGCATCAATTGCTTGTGTTTGAAAAACTCTTTTCATTTAACCTACAAATTCATAACGGTTAAAACATTCTTTGATGAGTTCAAGCACGGTCAACTCTTGACTCGCTACACGCTAGCAAAACTACAATAAAACATTAATCAATTAATGTGTGCACGCAATGACAATGGGTGGATACTACGGACATCAAAGTCAACCTAGTTTCCCGTACTAGGTCCTTCATCCTTCTTCCCCTTCCCTTTTCCCCGGCGAGTGTTCTTCACCTTCACGGGGAAAAATTCCGGTAGGCCTTCTACCTGGCTCGGGGACTCTTCCCGACGCCTTCGTCAAGCATGTGGCTATCCAACGCAGACCCTTTCTCTAGCTCGTCTCGAGCCGCCTCGCTTCGAGCCATCATAACGTTCTTTGATTGGCCTCCCGATCGGCATTTGTCTCATAATCATCCATGGCATCGCCCAGTACGATTCCCAGGGTTAGCCACTTGCTTCGGTCCTCCTCAAGGTCGAAAGCATCGGTGATCCACCCAGCGAGCTCACTCCTTTGTCTCCACAAGATAGACATCTGTGTCTCCTCTATACACTCTTCGTACCGGTTCGGATACTGCGTCGACGGAAAAGTGCCCTCTCTCCGGTGAAAGAGAACCTGGCGGGGAAAGGACGTGTATTGCCACCACCGGGTGATCGGCAATAGCGTCGAAGGATCTTCCATCCGCAAAGATCCCACCTCGATGGTAGCGGCATAACTCGAGATCGGTCAGTGGCACACCGCTCCGGCCCGTACTGTCGCAGAACCAATGATGGAATATAGAAAGACGTCGAGGCAGCCCGGCACTCCGACAACCAAACGATGACCTCTGAGTGGTCCGACAAGTACGTAACTTCCAATGGGGAACCGCATCGCAAGTGATGCGTGCGGAGTCGGCCATCGAGCTCCGGCTCGGCTGATCGCTCCACTATCACCGGAAGGACGTCGAGAGAAAGACCAAGCGTCACAAGACATTGGCACCTCGAGGCATCATCGCCTTCTCCCTCAACCACATGGTAGCATAGCGGGACTCCCTCCCACATGTATCGGCTACCGGTCGCCATCCGACCTATGCCCGGGAACGTCTCGCCCAAGACCCGGCGGCACGATGTCTCCCCCACTCGGCCTTGCCTCACCGGAGTCCCGGGACAACGTGATGGCACACACCCCGAAGACGTGAATGTGAACAGGTAGCAATCGCGCCTGAGCAAACGCGTCCCACGAAAAGACGCTCCCCTCGGCTCACGGCAAATCTTTGGGCGATCCGAAATGTCAACATAATTGGTATCTGTATCGGCATCGGCATCCGTATGCTTCTCCAACCGAGATACCAAACAAAGACACTAGCTTCTCAACGGTGGCCATGCCACCGGCATACGGAAGAACTGCCCATTTGTTCCGTCTCGGGTCCTCCCGAGAATGGCCCAGGAAATCTTCAAACGTAGGAGTGACTTCGTTGTATGAAAAACATGTACACATTCCTCCGTACGTCCCCGAGAGCGAGACGCGGCTCTCAAAAGATCCCAATCGGCATGAGCTCCTTCAAAGCCCAAACAGGATTTAATCCGTAACGACCTTCGAAAAACCCTTTGTTACGCCTCGTGTGGTTCCGTACCCACGATGAAAGTTATCCAAATATCGCTCTTGCATCCGAGACGATAACTTGGGAAAGGGAGCCATGAAAAATGAAAGGAACCTTGGAAGTTTGAGAGAATTCAGCGGAATGATCAAAAACTATGCGCGGTTTCTTAACCAATTGCAAAGCTGAAACTGCAATTTAAAGAATGCGGAAATTCATTCCAAGTCCGGCCGGACTCCCTCTGCGATTGACTTGGTCAACTCTGCGGCTTGCCCCTAAATTGGAAACATTTCCAAACAACTCCTGTTCACCTTTAAGAAATCTGCGTGCGCCCATGGTTTCATTCAACCAATATCGGTATCCCTTCCGCCAGGGCTCGTGCAACAGTGCAAATAATTAATATTTAGTGCATACATGCTTAATTTTTGACCCGTTCAATTTTTAATGCATTTCTCATTTTATTTATTTTTGATTAACCTACTTTCTTATTTGCCGAAAATAACAGAAGGTGATCACAAAATAAATATGCGAAATCTGAGTTCACGCCAGGCGCCTTTTTGCAAATACGGTTCAAATCAAATTTGTTCTGACAAATACATGCATTTTGTCTAAACAAAGCGGTAAAGAAAGAAAGTAGTAAAAATAGGACTACTGCGAGTCACACTGCTCGTCATCCGTGCACTCGACGTCTTGCTCCGCCATGTTGCCGGATCCGTCGCAACAGTGAACTCTCCAAATTCCTCCAGTAGGGAATAGGCGAAAGGCCTCCTCGGAGTATGCGAACTCGAGGACTCCCCTCTCGCGCCCGAGTGCGCGAGAAGAAGGAGCTCCCAAATCCAGCCATTCCGCCCGCGAACCGGCCGAACCCACGTGTGAAGTCCTCCCCACCGAGTGTGGGAGCGGGCGAATCTCTCGGCCTAGACGGCCCCGATCACGGACATCCACGCTCCTCCCAGGGAGGCCTGCCTTTGCATGAACTCCACGAGTCTCCTAGCGTGGCGGACCACCCGTCCACCGGCCTCGTGGCATCATTGTACGTACGGCCGGACACACTGCAAACCGGGAAAATCATCGGAAGACAAGCGAAAGTACGGATGCAATATTTGCGAGAATACTACTATCCAAATGCGAGAAAATCAAAAAGGTGCTCACCGAAGCATTGGGATCGGCCCTGTATCGTGGTCTCGGCTCGGCTGGAGCGGGATCACAAGTCACCTACGCGAACCATCCGGCCCTCGTACGCCCGGCCTAGCTCGTGGGACCAGGAAAATCTCGAGGACCTCCGGGGACCTCGCCCTCTCTATGCTTTGCACTGCGGGCTCCTCGGCCTCATCCTCAAGAAAACATCATAGGCGGCCCCGCTATGATGTACTCGGTGTAGTACACGCCACTGTATGTACCCCTCTAGCTCATCCGTCGGCATCTCCAGGGGATGCTTTGCATGTACGTCGGAGAATCCACCGGCACCAAGGAAGGGACCCCGGCCTATGCGACGAGTCACCCTCTCCCCCGAGATACATGGGCGTCGCAGTGAAGTCCCACCGGGAGCTTCCGCCGCCGTGTAGTCTCGCTTAGCAATCTGAACGGCGACGGCATCGAACCTACTCCACCGAGGTCAAGCTGGATCCTCTCGAGAGAACTCCCGGTTCGGTGCTCGAGACACCTCCTCGTATGACACTCGAGTGCCAACTCTCGAAGAGACCGCCCTCTTCGCTTTCTTACGCGAACCGGCATGGCGGGGAACGGGGGTGGGTACGGCTCCTTGATGTCCCAATCCTGCGGTGAACACCTCGTAGCACCGGGCACCGCGAGAGAATGGAAAGTTATGTCGGCTACTAAGCGGATACATACGAGTACATAAAAGAGGCAAGAAAGAGGAAAAGTACGTAAACTTACATCCAAGACGGGCGTGAAGCGGCTAAGGAGTGCTCCTCTCCTCGCGAGAACTGTCCGAGGAATGGTAGAGCTCGGCCGATCCGGCCTCCCCACGCGAACCCCCTCACGACATCCAAGTCTATCGGCCGACCCGAGTAAAGGGAAGTGACGGGACGTGTCGAAGTCGGGAATAAAGTCGGCAGCCGGCGCAAACCAAAGGAACCCTCGAGCCGGGCGCTCCGCGGTCATCCTCAAGGATCCGGCCCGGATAAGCGGCGACACCCGCCTCCGAGATGCCTCTCCATCGGCCTGTGCCGAATGCCTAAGCTCCTGGCATCGGTAATATCAAAACCCAGCAGCCCGGACAAGCTGCTCCGGGGTATAACCGTCAACCCACACCGGCGTGTTGCCATGTAAAGTCGGCAACCCGGTGATAGCGGCAAAATCCGTGGGAGTCACCGTCACCTCCCCCATCGAAATGGAAAGTGCGGGTCGTATCCCACCAATACTCGCTCGAGCAACATACATGGACCTGGCCCTCGGCGTATCGGTGTCGCGGCCACGCACCGATGAACCCGGCCAACCCGAAGTCAAGCACCAGCGCGGACTCCTCTCTCCCTCTCGAGCCAAGTTCGGGATAATATCCCACAATGCTCGCACCGCCTCAAAAGCACCCCGAGCTCTTACGGTTGTGGGTATTAACCGTCCCCTGTCCCTGGACAAAGCGGACCAGAAACAACGTCAACAGAATGCACCAACGCATGTCAAAAGGATGCAATGCAGATACGGTTCTCATTCATTTCCTACGTATATTCCCATCATTTCGAAAACTCCGTCGAATCCGGAACTTTCAAAACATTTCGAAAACTCCGTCGAATTCGGAACTTTCAAAATCTTTCGAAAACTCCGTCGAATCCGGAACTTTCAAAATCTTTCGAAAACTCCGTCGAATCCGGAACTTTCAAAACATTTCGAAAACTCCGTTGAAACCGGAACTTTCAAATCTCTTTCGAACATTTCGAAAATTTACTCCGTCCCGAATTAAAGCAACTTTAATTTTGGAAAATGCATCTAGACATGGAATTTTGCAACCAAAATTTTTATGTCATCCACCCATAGTGTCAATTGAACTACATCCTAGTCAATTTCGACAACAATTCATGGCAAAGTCAAAAGCCCCAATTCGGGCACCAAAATCCCTAAGTTCATTCCTAAACAAATTTCTAACATTTAAAGAATGCACATTCTTAAAATTAATGGAATTTGTAGGAAGCTTACTTGTCTCTTGATCCCATCCTTGGAGTTGTGTCTATCCCTCGCCGGATAAAACTCCGTCGAATTCAATGGATGCACAATGGTTCGAATGGTCCGAACCAATCGAGTTCTTTCGTCATCGGTCCTTCCGTGGCGAGCCATTGGTCCCAAATCACCTTCCATAGCGATTTTCCTTCACAAATACGGGCAAATCTCACAATTTGGGTTGGATTTTCTCTCCTCCTTTCTCTCCTCCTCGTCGGAATTTATGGAAGAAAATGGCCTCTCCTCCCTCGGCCTCGGCGCTGAAAAGGACATGGTCAAATTCAGTAAAAGTCCGGCCGGACTCTTACTGCACCAGAAAAAAAAAATTGCCACTTTGGCCCCTCAGCTTTATGCAGTTCCAATTTTACCTCTTTTGGCCCCCCAAAAGTATAAAATTTCCCCAGTTAGACATTTCTAACACCCCATCCCCCGAGGATAAATTCCCAGTTAGTTTTCACTAACGCTCGTCTCCAGACGTTAAAATTCCTAATGGTTTTCACCATTACTCAAATCCTTAATCGTGACCTTTCACGGTCCGATTTCAATCCTCAATCGCGACCTTTCACGGTCCGATTTCAATCCCCAATCGCGACCTTTCACGGTCTGATTTCAATCCTCAATCGCGACCTTTCACGGTCCGATTTCAATCCCCAATCGCGACCTTTCACGGTCCGATTTCAATTCTCAATCGCGACCTTTCACGGTCCGATTTCAATCATGTCGCGACCTTTCACGGTCCGATTTCAATCCTCAATCGCGACCTTTCACGGCCCGATTTCAATCCTTAATCGCGACCTTTCACGGTCCGATTTCAATCCTCGATCGCGACCTTTCACGGTCCGATTTCAATTCTCAATCGCGACCTTTCACGGTCCGATTTCAATTCTCAATCGCGACCTTTCACGGTCCGATTTCAATCCTCGATCGCGACCTTTCACGGTCCGATTTCAATCCTTAATCGCGACCTTTCACGGTCCGATTTCAATCCTCAATCGCGACCTTCCACGGTCCGATTTCAATCCTCAATCGCGACCTTCCACGGTCCGATTTCAAATCTCAATCACGACCTTCCACGGTCCGATTTCAATTCTCAATCGCGACCTTTCACGGTCCGATTTCAATTCTCGATCGCGACCTTTCACAGTCCGATTCCAATCCGATTTCAATTCTCAATCGCGACCTTTCACGGTCCGATTTCAATTCTCAATCGCGACCTTTCACGGTCCGATTTCAATTCTCAATCGCAACCTTTCACGGTCCGATTTCAATTCTCAATCGCGACCTTTCACGGTCCGATTTCAATTCTCAATCGCGACCTTTCACGGTCCGATTTCAATCCTTAATTGCGACCTTTCACGGTCCGATTTCAATCCTTGATCGCGACCTTTCACGGTCCGATTTCAATCCTCGATCGCGACCTTTCACGGTCCGATTTCAATCCTCGATCGCGACCTTTCACTGTCCGATTTCAATTCTCAATCGTGACCTTTCACGGTCCTATTTCAATTCTTAATCGCGACCTTTCACGGTCCGATTTCAATCCTTAATCGCGACCTTTCACGGTCCGATTTCAATCCTCGATCGCGACCTTTCACGGTCCGATTTCAATCCTCAATCGCGACCTTTCACGGTCCGATCTCCAATCCTCAATCGCGACCTTTCACGGTCCGATTTCAATCCTAAATCGCGACCTTTCACGGTCCGATTTCAATTCTCAATCGTGACCTTTCACGGTCCGATTTCAATCCTTAATCGCGACCTTTCACGGTTCGATTTCAATCCTTAATCGCGACCTTTCACGGTCCGATTTCAATCCTCAATCGCGACCTTTCACGGTCCGATTTCAATCCTCAATCGCGACCTTTCACGGTCTGATCTCCAATCCTCAATCGCGACCTTTCACGGTCCGATTTCAATCCTTAATCGCGACCTTTCACGGTCTGATTTCAATCCTTAATCGCGACCTTTCATGGTCCGATTTCAATCCTCAATCGCGACCTTTCACGGTCCGATTTCAATCCTCAATCGCGACCTTTCACGGTCCGATCTCAAACAGTCAATCCCGACCTTCGCGGTCCGACCTCCACTCTTCTATCGAGACCTTCGTTGTTCGTCTTCTCGGCAACAGCAATAAGCCCGAACCCCAAGGCACGAACGCCTTGCAACAATCCCTCTTCGGCCATCCTCGTAAGCCCGAGCACCTTTTCACTTCAGCAAGTGAACATTCATCTCCCCGGCCGCCAGTCGTAAGCCCGACCATTCCACCTCAGCGGCCATCAAGGTAAGCCCGCACAACAATCCCTCTTCGGCCATCAAGGTAAGCCCGAATGCTCATCCCCAGCAGGATAAACCTGGCAACAGCAATAAGCCCAGCACCCAAGGCACGCACGCCCTCATATGTTCAGCCACTCCGGTTTGAGGCGCCACACGCCCTCGTATGTTCAGCCACTCCGGTTTGAGGTGCCACACGCCCTCGAAGGTTTCAGGAATCCCAGGTTCAGACGCCTCCCAACAGTCTCCATTCAGGTACAGGCACCTCGTGAATGGTCTCATTCAGGTTTAGACGCCTCCTAACATGTCTCGCTCAGGTCAAGGTCCCCATGCGCGGCCCTTACCCCCTTTCGGAACTACGATCGGCTTGAGTTCAGCTCGGGATACGTAGGAATCCATTTCGCTAAGGGTCCGGCCACGGTGACCGCGAGTCTCTTTCAAAGTAAGGCATCCCGATTTGGATCCTTATCTTTTTCAACGACCCCACCTCCTTTCGGAAGTGACGTCGGCGAGGGCTAGCTGTAAGTACCCAAATTCGGATCGTCCCAATCCGTCGGAAAGTTATCCGAAATCCGTTAACCGGCCCGCTCCAGGGTTAGCAGAAACTCGTTAAACTCCCCAGTTCTTTGTACCAACGAGACGTCCGGGATCGCCGTGCATCCCGATGTCAAACCGTACTTAACACGTGTTATCTCACGTAAAGTATGGCTTTCCTGAAAAACGCATTTTCCAGGCACTTTCAGGGGCATTTCGGACATTTTGGGTTGTTATTTTAAAAAACGGACAAAGCGGGATGGGAATGAACTCCCACATGGTGGTGACTCGGAGGGCACGTGGCGCCATGCCACCTCCCTCTAGTCACTCTTCAATCACAAATCAAGGCCAAAAGACCAAAATACCCTGATTTGCAAGCCAAGTCCGTAGGACTCCTGTGCACATTTTCCGAAATTGCCCAAGTGAGTCCTTCAAATTCTCAAAATACCACAAAACCCCCTGGATTGACGAAAGTCCATCCGGACTCCTACTGCATTTTTCACCTATAAATAGAAATGGCTGTCAAAGCCAAAGGAAGGACTTTTTACTCAAAAAATCACCACACCCCTCGACCCAAACTGATTTCACCCCTTCCGAGCTTTCGTTTTGTCTCGATTCGCGTGAAACCTTCGTATTTCGATCAAATATGCCCCTTACTACTTCGAAACAACCTTTCGAACCACTTTCCGTGTCCCGTACACACCTTTCGAGCCAAAGGAGTCGACCCTAGCCATAGGTATAACTCCCTCTCTCTAAATCTCTCGTTCCGTCTCGGTTTACGCGCCAGTCGCTACAACCGTTTCGAACATCGTTATCGAAATGTAGACGCCTCCGGAGTCTAGCCGAGTCCGATACGTTTTAGCCCCTCGATCCTCTTCTCTTTCCGTAAGAGAAGTAATCACGGGTTAAAACGGCGTTCCGACCCCGTTCCGTTTACTTTTATGTCATTTACCAATTCCGGATCGATCGATCCGTTGATCGTTATTTAATTTCCGTCATTTACAAATCCGAGCCGTTTGGCCTCGTTGATCGTCATTTACAAATCCGAGCCGATTGGCCTCGTTGATCGTCATTTACGATTCCGGATCGTTTGATTCCGTTGACACTGCTTTAAATACTGTCATTTACAAGTCCGACCCGTTTGGATCGTGATAGTATTTACTTTTCAAAGTCCGAGTCGCAACCCGATTCGTTGATCGCATATCATTTAATACGCATTTTTCCCGTAAAAATCGTTAACAATGTAACGCCCGGTTCAAAACCGGAGTTCGTCCGTCGAACTCTCTTTCAAAACGCGCGACATGACGTTTGGCCTCCAAACGCTCATCTTCAAACTAAAAGCCGCCATTTGACACTCAAAATCATTTAATACGCATTTTTCCCGTAAAAATCGTTAACAATGACGCGCCCGGTTCAAAAAACCGGAGTTCGACCTTCGAACTCCTTTTCAACTCAAAGTCGACGTTTGCCACGCGAACGCTCATTTCAAACTCAAAATCGACGTTTGCCACGCGAACGCTCATTTCAAACTCAAAGTCGACGTTTGCCACGCGAACGCTCATTTCAAACTCAAAATCGACGTTTGCCACGCAAACGCTCATTTCAACTCAAAATCGACGTTTGTCATTCAAACGCTCGTCCTTTCAAACAAAGTCACCTAATCAACGTTTGACATTCAAACCAAGATTGAGCTTGTCATTCAAGCCCCCATTTCAAAACACACACACACACACACACACGATTTCGAGAAAGGTAGAAAGACTCGTCATGCGAGGCATTTCGGGCGATCTCGTAATACTCTACCCGAAACGTAACGTGACCTCCGAACCTAACAATCTCTGGTACTAAAAGCTTTTTACTCGTTTTTGCTGCCAATAAAAATGATCCCCATTTTCAAAGCTTTTTCCTAAGTTTTTGCTACCAATAAAAACGACACCATTTTCAATAGCCGTTTCTCAACGTTTGGGCTCAAAATACAAAAACCGCGTGGCGACTCCTCATTTTTTCCTTCCCATGAAGCGAGGTCTCAGACACCAACCCTCCGCGAAAGACAACCGTGTTTCGCGCCCCGCACGAAATCCCGGGTAATTTCATTTACCCAAAAGGAGTTGAACAACAGGCAGAGGCATTGGTTAGAGTTGCTGAAGGACCATGATTGTGTCATTTCTTATCATCCAAGGAAGGCTAATGTGGTAGCTGATGCGATTAGCCGAAAGGCTCATTTATCATCCTTGATGTCCTGTGAATTGAGAGGTGATATGCTATTTGCGAATGTCCGGGCAATTCCTACTCTATATGGGGATCTTTTGGAAGCTCATCAGAATGACCTTGAATTGAAGAAAATTTTGGGAAAGTTACAAGATGGAAAGACCGGGGAGTTTGGGTTGAACAAAGATGGGATTTTAACATTCAAAGGCAGAATCTGTGTACCTTCTTCACCTGAGATCAAAAGGCAAGTATTAGAGGAAGGCCATAAGTCTAAATTTGCTATTCATCCTAGAAGCACGAAGATGTATCAGGACTTGAAGAGAGGGTATTGGTGGAATGGCATGAAAAAGGAGATTGTTGAGTTTGTATCAAAGTGCCTGACTTGCCAACAAATCAAAGCTGAACATCTAAGACCCGCGGATTACTTCAACCATTGGATATTTCAGAGTGGAAATGGGAAGGCATTTCTATGTATTTTGTGACTGGATTATCTCCTACTTCGAGGAAGATGGATGCTATATGGGTGATTGTGGACAGATTGACCAAGTCTGCACATTTTCTACCAGTTTCAACCAGGTATTCATTGGAGAGATTGGCCCAGTTGTATATCCGTGAGATTGTGAGACTTCATGGAGTGCCTGTCAACATTGTTTCAGATAGGGATCCGAGATTCACCTCGCGGTTTTGGAGGGCTTTGCACGAAGCTTTGGGTTCCAAGTTGAGTTTTAGCACAGCGTTTCATCCTCAGACTGATGGGGAGACTGAGAGAACCATTCAGATTCTTGAGGACATGCTACGGGCGTGTGTGATGGATTTTCACTCATCTTGGGAAGATCATTTGCCTCTAGTGGAATTTACGTATAATAACAGCTACCAGTCCAGTATTGAGATGGCACCATATGAGGCATTATATGGGAGAAAATGTAGGTCTCCAATGTGTTGGGACGAGGTTGGTGAAGCGAGACTTTGGGGTCTAGACTTGGTTAAAGATTCAACTGAGAAGATTAAAGTAATTCGGGACAGATTGAAGACAGCCAGAGTCGACAGAAGAGCTACGCCGATAATAGAAGAAGGGAGTTATCATTTCAGGTGGGTAATCTTGTATTTTTGAAGATTTCACCAAGGATGGGGATTAAAAGGTTTGGCAACAAAGGGAAGTTGGCTCCTAGATTTGTTGGTCCATTCGAGGTTTTAGAGAAGGTGGGTGAGTTAGCCTATCGATTAGCTCTACCTCCATCTCCTTCTTCTCTCCATGATGTATTCCATGTTTCCATGTTACGGAAGTATTTCCATAATCCTTCGCATGTCTTGAGTTCTCCTCTCGAAGATGTTCAGGCAGATATGTCTTATGTGGAGGAACCCTTGAGAATCCTGGAGTGGCAGGTTCGAGAATTGCGTACCAAGAGTATTCCCGTGGTGAAAATTTTATGGAAAAATCACACTATTGAGGAAGCTACTTGAGAATTGGAATCTGAGATGAGAGAGAAGTATCCTGATTTATTTGAGCATTCAGGTAAGTGAATTTCAAAATCGGGACAAATTAACTTTTAGGGGGAGTGAGTGTCACGACCCTAAACCTAGGCACCATATTGGTCACGTGTTGAGCACGTGGGGGTGGGGTGCATTGCATCTCATATTAGGCATTATATGATAAGTAAAGTATTTACGTGTTTATTTTGATATTTTGCTAATTTACGTGATTTTAGGAGGTTAATAAATCAATATGAATTATATAATGTCTAAATGGAATAAATAGGAATTATTGTGGTAAAAATGTAATATTTGGAATTTTAAATAAAAAGGTTATAAAAAGTGTTGAGGGGCTTTAGTGTAAATATAACCTTATGGTGGCTGGTTGTAGGATTTGTAACTTGGAGGAGCTAGAGTGTAAATGATTTTATATAATCTTAAAAGCTTCTCCTAGAAGCCTTATTTTTTTCCTCAGCTCTCTCTCTTTCTTCTCTCAGTTCCGACGTTCTTCCAGCCTAGGGTTACCTTACGAAAATCATAATAAATCAACCCTCAATCCGTTCTTCATTTTGATTTCATATTACCGCTCAGGGAGTCGAGTGGAACCTTTATAGCCGATTAGAAGTTCTATTATTTTTGGAATATTTCGGTAAGTTATTATGATTTCTTTCAATAATTGTTCATTTCGTGGTTAACGTTGATATTATGTGTTGTTGGATCATTTTCTTTGGCTTTTGGAAATGAAAGGAAAAAGGGGTTGAAAATGAATAGGGTGGCGAAGGGTGATTAAATAGTTTGGCTCAAGGGAAAGGGTAGTATTATGGGGTTCATAGCCTTGTGGGAACATTTGTAATTATTTGGAAATGGTTTGCTACAGTTGAAGTAGCTGGGAATGAGCCAAAATGGTCATTTCTTGCTTAGTCTGCTGAAGTTTCAGCTTGATACTGATTTTCTGGGCAAGGGCACGAGTCGTGCCCTGAGGCACGAGTCGTGCCTTTCAGTCATGACGGGTCGTGCCATGTTGGGGACGACTGAATCAAAGGGGGGTTTAAGGTGGCACGATTCGTGCCATAGAGCACGAGTCGTGCCCTGCCCTATTGCCTCTAAACCATTTTCCAAGCATTGAAACCCTAATTTACCTAGTGCAATTGTAACTCCTCTTTAACTATGATTCTAGTACTACATTAGTACTTTACCATGGAATCTTAAATGATCCAAAATAATATAGGGAATGTCTTTAAATATAGTCCCAAAAATGGTTGAAAGTCATTTGGGAATCTTAACCAAAGTTGATAAAAACTTGGTAAATTGATATGGAACCTTTATAGAAGGTACTTAATATTGCGTAATGAATATGTAGGGCTTATTTGATATACATTGTGCCCATATGTGATTGCATATTCATGGTTAGTTGTGCACATAGTGTTTAAATACATGTTGCACTACTTCATTGGATTGAACATGAGTATTAATACCATGTTGTTGGATTGTTGTTATTCAATAGTGTTTAAATATATATTGCACTATTGTGATGATTTAACATGAGTTATAGTACCATGTTATGTATTGATATCCCAAGGTGTGGATTTATTTTCAAGTATCTATTATGTGCTTGAATGTGTTTATATCAGCTAATCATAGGGGGTATAATGGAATACGATCACTTATGAGAAATTGTTCCATAAGGTGCTCAGATTACATTATACATGTGACCGCTCCCCTCTGTGGCCACAGACTGGGGTTGCAGCTACTGTATCGAGCCAAAAGCCTTACAAATTGCTGATATCTTATATGTTTCCCTGAAAAATGGGTCTTATAAGATGTGAATATGCCTAAGCAGTTCACAAATGAGTAGAGTTTTACTCCAGACATTGTACGACTTATTGTTCAGACGGGAAAGGTAAAATGAGGTAACATAATGTGTTTACCGCTTTACCAATGTGATTATGAGCAACCTGTTTATGTGTTGCATATTATATGGCATATTGTTGCATCCATAATAGCTTGCTAAGATTTATTCTCACCCCTTCTCCCTTTATTGTTTTAGATCCCGCTGAGACAGGAGGACCCGACGGGTGAGGCCGGAAAGGAGTTTGGATCGCGTACTTTTGGGTTGTCAGGGTATGTTATGGTTTGGGAGTTGGGAGTAGGTGGTGGTTGTTATTCTTTTGGGGAGATTTGTATATAAAACTTTTATAAACATGTTTTCAGGGTGTTTGTATTGTAATTAAACATGGGATTGGTTTCTTTCAAAGTTGGCTTTTGTAAGCCTTTACATTGGTAGTGTTTGTAACTAAAACAGGTTATGGTTTTGAAACTTGGTTTATATACCGCCTCCAAGTGGAGAGGTTATGTTGATTTTGGTAAAGGTTATTTTTACTTCCAAGTTATTTGAACAAAAAGTTTTTTTAAAATGGGAAGGTTTGAGACCCTCCAGCTTGGGGCATGAGTCTATAGGTCCCGAGTCTGGGAGGGGCCTCACACTTCCCCCTCATGAACCGGTCCCCCATCGCCAAGCGATCTATACCGTGGAAGGTTTCCCCCAGAACCAAGGGAAAGATGTCCTCACCGGCTCGGCAATGGCCTACCACATCCAACAAAGCGCCGTCACATATCCCAAGGGAGCTGACCATGAAAAATGTAGCCATCACGCACAAAGAAAATGCGTTCCACAAGACATCACTCTCGTCATCACCCATAAATCTCTCGGGCTATGCAGAAATATCTATATGACCAAAATCAAGCATCATACCTTGTGCTTCCTCCAATGAAACTCGAAGAAATACGCGAGCTTCATACTCACGGTCGCACCCCCGACCAAAGGAAGAGAGATAGCCCCCACTTCCGGCCCCCAGATCAAGGCCCTGAAATCTTCAAAAGTAGGCGTAACCTCGTTGTAGGAGAAGCTATACATATGCCTCCTAACGTCCCAGAATCTCGCGGCCGCCCGCAACAATTCCCAATCAGGAGCTAACTCTATAAGAGACCAAACGGATTTTAGTTGAAATCTCACCTCGAAAGCTCGTTTGTTATGCTTCATGTGGTGCCTCATCCACATCTTAAGCCGCTCAAGGAAGTGCACTTGCCTCTCCTTTGAAAGCCTCGGTAAATCTCTCGGAACAAACGTCGAATCCATGCCAAAAATGGAGTTTTTCTTGCAAAATGGAGGAGAAGAACCGAAATGGCTGTGGTTTAGAAATGAAGAGATAAGGAGATCCAGATTTTCTGCAAGCTTTATCATCCTCCTGCAAATCTATAAGGGTCCGTACAGACCTCTTTGGATGCAAGAGTGGTCCGTACGGACCTCTTTGCTCCCCAGCTAAAAAAAACTGTAGCAACAAAACAGTTGCTGCCCACAGCAGGATTTTGCACCCGATTGCTCAAAAAACCTGCCAAAATTGTTTCCAGCCCCCATACACTAAATAAAGCATTTCAAGCTCATGCGACTTGCACAAAAACAAAAAAAAAGAGTAGAAATAATTCCTAGGCCAGTCCCCACGGAATTGTAAATAAATAATTCATTACATTAACATAGTAAAATACTTTGTCCATAAATACAAATGTTTTACTCTACAAACGCCAAAGAAAAAAAAAAGAGGAGTCCTACTCCGAGTCATCATCAACATCGCCCGATGGAGACCCCTGCATCCGGGCGCCTCCGCCAGCCACCTCGTCGTCATCAGAAAACTCGACCCCCTCCTCGATCGAGTACTCCATGTAGTCAGTAGTGGTAAAGCCGGCACAAGGATCAAAGAGGGGAAACGAGGACGAACCCTCACTCTGTGCACTAGACAGAGGGGCAGGCTGTGTCGCCCTCGAGTCGGCATAATAGGCTGAGAGGCAGGCTGTGGATCCATGTCAGCCCTTGAAGAAGGAATATCCACGGACCTCCTCAAGGCATTGGCTCGTAAGCCGCCGCACTCCTCGATGACCCGCAGGACATCCCCCTCAAGAGCTTCTTTGTGAAAGCCCTCAGCCCCAAATACCGGCGAGTGATCACATCTAGGTCCGCTCCGAGACCTGCACAAGAAACAAAAAGAAATGCTCAACAAAAGAGATAAAAAAAAGAAGGAACAAGATGCCAGAAGGAAAAGAGTAACAACTCTCCGCAACATCTGGATCAACTCGATAAGCGGCAGGAAGCTGCTCCGGGATGGGCACCGACACCCGCCTCTTGGAAGAGTCTCCGCGGACGTAGGTGAAGTCCAGCCCAGGCATCGGGATATCTCGAGGACGTGACAAACCAGTCCACCTCTCCCTAGCAAGCACCTGAGGCATCCTCAGCTTCCTCCTCACGAAGGCCTCATACTCCTCGCCCTCCAAGATGAACTCCTCGGTTCCCACTCATGCCCGGTACCTCTCGAACTCCAGCTTGTCCATCTTAGTAGGGCTCATCATATGGATCGGCGGATCCCTTGGAGCACAAGAAGGAACATCGGCACCATGCTGCCAGAAGACCCTCTCCCCCAAGTACATCGAGTCGCAAGTGAGGCCCCGCAGAAGCATCCTCTGCCTCGTCAACCAAGGTGCACCCTCTAACTCGTCCTCGCCATATCGCGACCAAGGGTACAGCTGGCACCCGTCCGGACTATCCCTCTCCAAAAACCTCTGCACCTCCACATAGGTGATTGTCACCTTCCCCCTGCTGCCCATCCTCTTCCTCAAAGAATGTGCCCAGCATAGCATGGCGGGAAACCCAATCATAGCCTCGTCGTGCAGATCCCACGCCTGGCACTGAAAGATCTCGTAGCACCACACCTGCCACAAAAAAGTAGATAATGCTCTATTAAAAGAGGGAAATGATAAGACGCTAAACTACAAAAGCGATAAACTCATACCTCCAAGGCAAAATCAAAACATCCCAAGGAGTTGACCGCGCCCCAGCTAAATTTGTCTAAGGCAAAATAGAGCTCGGCCAAGCCCGCCTCTCCCCAAGCAATATCGCACACCCTCTCTAAATCCACCAAACTCTCAAGGAGAGGATAAAGAGTGGTGGTGGAATGGTTCGAGAACAAAGTCTCGATAAGAGCAAACCATAGAAATGAGCACGCCAACTGCTCCGCCGAAACTCTCCCCATACCTCGTTGGTACTCCTCGGTGTTGGTAGTATTCCTCGCCTCCACAACGGAGTACACCATACCCAAATCCTTACGGGGTGAAGGCACAAATCCCAGCAGTTCGATCAGGCACTCATCTGGCATCCGATTGCTACATCTCACCGATTCCGCCTTAAAGAAGAGACCGGTAATAGCGGCAAAATCAGTAGGAGTCACCGTTGTCTCCCCCCAGCTGAAGTCAGAGTATTGGTGGTATCCCACCAATACTCTGACAATGCCAGAAAAATGCCCTTGTTTTTCTGGGTCTCCGCTAACCCAGCCAGATTCTCAACGAAGACGTTCAGTCCCAAGGACTAGGCCTCCCCTCCAAATAGATATCGGGCATTGTAAGTACCCATATCCGGATCGTCAAAATCCGTTAGAAGTTAACCGAAATCCGTTAACTGGCCCTTTCCAGATTAATCGAAACCCGTTAAACTCCCCGTTCTCAAGCCAATGAGACGTCCGGGACTGCCCCGTGCATCCCAACGTCAAAGCATACTCAACACACATTATCACACGTAAAAGTACAGCTTTTCCCGAAAAACGCACTTTCTGAGACTTTTCAGGGGCGTTTCGGACATTTTTCGGAAAGTGATTTAAAAAAGGGACAAAACTGAGAATAACGGGACGAAAACCCTAGCCTAGGTGAGTCACAGGGGCATGTGGCACGTATGCCAAAGCCCACAAATCAACATCAATCAAATTTCAAGGTAAAAAGACCAAAATGCCCCTGAGATTGAGTGACAGTCCATCCGGACTGTTTTACAGGAAAAATCAGAATTGCCAACGAGTCTCCCAATTTTCCAAAATACCAAAAAACCTCCCCAAATTGAGGAAAAGTCCGTCCGAACATTTTTACAATTTCACCCTATAAATACAAGGGCTGTCAAAACATTTCAAGGAGGAAAAATATTAATCACTCTTCACAAAAGCCCACGGCATAAACCATTTCCAACCCCTCCCGAGCCCTGTTTTGTCTTGATTTGCGTGAAAACCTCATTTTTCAACCAAACACGAACCAAACAAACTCAAAACACCCTTTCAAATACTAAACCGTATCCCGTATACGTCAACCGAGCCAAAAGAGTCAACCCCTAGCCATAGGTAACACTTTCTCTCCCTAAACACTCATTTTGTCTCGGTTTACGCGTCAAACGCTATAACCGCTTCGGTCAAAATCATTGAAATGTAGACGTAACGCCATCTACGAGGTCCGATACGTTTTACCCCAAGATCATCTTCTCTCCCGTAAGAGAAGTAATATCGGGTTAAAATGGCGTTCCAGCCCCGTTCTTTACATTTATGTCATTTACAGTCTGGATCGTTTGATCCGTTGATTCGCAACTTTACAGTCCGAACCGTTTGGTTCATAATAGTCATTTACAAAGTCCGGATCGTTTGATCCGTTGATATTGTCTTTTAAATTACGCAACTTTACAAGTTCGAGCCGTTTGGCTCGTTGATCGCATCTTTAATGTTCGGATTGTTTGATTCCGTCGATACCGCATTTTAAATACTGTCATTTACAAGTTCGAGCCGTTTGATTCCGTCAAAACCCAACGTTTGACATTCAAACGCTCTTTTCTTAAAAGTCAACATTTGACACTTAAGCTAAAGATTCAAACTCGTCACTCGCACCCTTTTTCCTAAAAAACTCCAAAACCGACATTTGTCATTCAAACGCTCGCTTTTTTCCCAGAATCATAAAATCAGCATTCGACATTCAAATCAAGATTAAGCTTGTCATTCAAGCCCCCATTTTCAAAAATGCAACACACACACACACACACACACACACACACACACAATTTCGAGAAAGGTAGAAATACTCGTCATACGAGGCGTTTCGGGTGATCTCAACATACTCTTCCCGAAACGTAACATGACCTCCGAACCTAACAATCTCTGGTACTAAAAGCCATTTCCAAAGTTTGGGCTCAAAATACAAAACGACACGTTTTCAAAGCCAGTTCCAAAGTTTGGGCTCAAAATACAAAACGACACATTTTCAAAGCCATTTCCAAAGTTTGGGCTCAAAATACAAAATGACACATTTTTCAAAGCCATTTTCAACATTTGGGCTCAAAATACAAAACCACGTGGCGACTCCTCTCCTTCCCGAAAGCGAGGTCCCAAACACTGCAAAAGACAACCGCTCGCCGCAGTCCGCGCGATCCGGGTAATTTCAGTTGGCGACTCCGCTGGGGACAAGGATACTTTTTCAAAACTACCGTCGTTTTCAAAAAGCATTTCGTGGGTCAAACTTTTGTTTACCCTTCCTCGTTTTTGTGTGCGTGTGTTGTTCAAAACCTTGAACGGTTTTCAAAGCGAAAAAATGTGTGTTGCATTTTTCATCTAAAATCATGACATGTTCGTGCATTCCCATTCATACTTGATTTTCATGCCATATTTTGAACTGCGCATAAATTCTTTAAAACACATTCTGAAAATCTCTGATTTACTCAGAAAAAGAATTTAGTGACCGCATACTACTTGCAGTGCTGCCTCGGTACACCGCATGCTACGTGCACTTGCAGCCTCGGTACACTACACACTATGACCCGTAACCCGGGATGACCTTTCAGTTGCAGCTCGATTGGTCTGCCAGACAGCTTTTGAGCGCGTACGGGGTCGTCCCAAATAGCCCATCCTAGCCCGTGTAAGCCATGCACTCTTTGTGTCACACTTCGTCCAAGACCTCTGTTGGTTTTTGGCTTAGTATGTGTCATAAAGCCCAAGTGTATGTTTTTTACGCCGAGTTCCCTCACAAGTCAAGCTTAAAAGTTGAGACTGAAGGTCGTTCCCGACCCGAAGTCTTGAGCTTTTCAACCTTGGATTTGACGCGGAGCCCTGCCAAAAAACATACCCGAAGGTTCAATGTGACACCGTGTCGCCAAACCCACAACGTATGCACCGTACCAGCCAGATTCTCAACGAAGACGTTCAGTCCCGAGGACTTGGCCTCCCCTCCAAGCAGATATCGGGCATTGTAAGTACCCATATCCGGATCGTCAAAATCCGTTAGAAGTTAACCGGAATTCGTTAACTGGACCTTTCCAGGTTAACCGGAACCCGTTAAACTCCCCATTCACAAGCCAATGAGACGTCCGGGACTGCCCCGTGCATCCCAACGTCAAAGCGTACTCAACACACGTTATCACACGTAAAAGTACAGCTTTTCCCGAAAAACGCACTTTCCAGGACTTTTCGGGGGCATTTCGGACATTTTTCGGACAGTTATTTAAAAAAGGGACAAAACCGAGAATAACGGGACGAAAACCCTAGCCTAGGTGAGTCACAGGGGCACGTGGCACGCATGCCAAAGCCCACAAATCAACATCAATCAGATTTCAAGGTGAAAAGACCAAAATGCCCCTGAGATTGAGTGACAGTCTGTTCGGACTGTTTTACAGGAAAAATCAGAATTGCCAACGAGTCTCCCAATTTTCCAAAATACCAAAAAAACTCCCCAAATTGAGGAAAAGTCCGTCCGAACTATTTTACAATTTCACCCTATAAATACAAGGGCTGTCAAAACATTTCAAGGAGGAAAAATATTAATCACTCTTCACAAAAGCCCACGGCATAAACCATTTCCAACCCCTCCCGAACCCCATTTTGTCTTGATTTGCGTGAAACCCTCATTTTTCAACAAACACGAACCAAACAAACTCAAAACACCCTTTTAAATACTAAACCGTATCCCGTATACGTCAATCGAGCCAAAAGAGTCAACCCCTAGCCATAGGTAACACTCTCTCTCCCTAAACACTCATTTCGTCTCGGTTTACGCGTCAAACGCTATAACCGCTTCGGTCAAAATCATTGAAATGTAGACGTAACGCCGTCTAAGGGGTCCGATACATTTTACCCCAAGATCATCTTCTCTCCCGTAAGAGAAGTAATCTTGGGTTAAAACGGCGTTCCGGCCCCGTTCTTTACATTTATGTCATTTACAGTCCGGATCGTTTGATCCGTTGATTCGCAACTTTACAGTCCGAACCGTTTGGTTCGTAATAGTCATTTACAAAGTCCAGATCATTTGATCCATTGATATTTTCATTTAAATTACGCAACTTTACAAGTTCGAGCCGTTTGGCTCGTTGATCGCATCTTTAATGTTCGGATCGTTTGATTCCGTCGATACCGCATTTTAAATACTGTCTTTTACAAGTCCGAGCCGTTTGGCTCGTGATAGTATTTATTTATCAAAGTCCGAGTCGCAAAATGATTTGTTGATCGCATCTCATTTAATGCCTTTTTTCATAAAATCGCTAACAATGTAATGCCCGGTTCAAAACCGGAGTTCGTCATTCGAGCTCTCTTTCAGAAAGTGCAAAAGTGACGTTTGGCATCCAAATGATCATTTTTTAACTCAAAACCCGAAGTTTGACATTCAAACGCTCTTTTCTTAAAAGTCAACATTTGACACTTAAGCTAAAGATTCAAACTCGTCACTCGCACCATTTTTCCTAAAAAACTCCAAAACCGATATTTGTCATTCAAACGCTCACTTTTTTCCAAGAATCATAAAATCAACATTCGACATTCAAATCAAGATTAAGCTTGTCATTCAAGCCCCCATTTTCAAAAATGCAACACACACACACACACACACACACAATTTCGAGAAAAGGTAGAAATACTCGTCATACGAGGCGTTTCGGGTGATCTCAACATACTCTTCCCGAAACGTAACATGACCTCCGAACCTAACAATCTCTGGTACTAAAAGCCATTTCCAAAGTTTGGGCTCAAAATACAAAACGACACGTTTTCAAAGCCATTTCCAAAGTTTGGGCTCAAAATACAAAACGACACATTTTCAAAGCCATTTCCAAAGTTTGGGCTCAAAATACAAAACGACACGTTTTTCAAAGCCATTTTCAACGTTTGGGCTCAAAATACAAAACCACGTGGCGACTCCTCTCCTTCCCGAAAGCGAGGTCCCAAACACCACGAAAGACAACCGCTTGTCGCAGTCCGCGCGATTTCGGTAATTTCAGTTGGCGACTCCGCTGGGGATAATGATACTTTTTCAAAACTACCGTCGTTTTCAAAAAGCATTCAGTGGGTCAAACTTTTGTTTACCCTTCCTCGTTTTTGTGTGTGTGTGTTTTTCAAAACCTCGAACGGTTTTCAAAGCGAAAAATTGTGTGTTGCATTTGTCATCTAAAATCATGACATGTTCGTGCATTCCCGTTCATACTTGATTTTCATGCCATATTTTGAACTGCGCATAAATTCTTTAAAACAAATTCAATGTGACACCGTGTCACCAAACCCTCAACGTATGCACCATACCAGCCACAACTTGGCCAACGCCAAAAGCTAAGGCCCCTCGCGCAAGCGAATCAGGAGAGGTCATGCCGAAATTTTGGCACGATTTCTGCCTTAACTTAAGGACGTTGACTTCGACCGTGGCCCGCGTGTTACATATGTTGGAAGTTTGCGTGACCAGCTAGCCTTAAGTTCATTTTTTTCCTTTGTCGGTGGAACTCGCTTGCCTTATAGGACCCTCGCTCGGGATTGTTCATCCCGGGAAGACGATTCACAGGTGAAAAACGAGGGGCTTATAAACGTAGTGACGAGATCCACTGATTAGAGCCTTAGGTTAGTTGCGAAAAAGAAGACACGATTTTTTCCAACCGATTAGGACTCTGAGAAAATACGTTTTAAGTAAATATTAATCGGTAAATGCACATTGCACTAGCCCGAAACCCTGAGCCAAATACCCTTTTCGAAGCCTAAACCCTGCCTTTCGTTCCGTGCAGCGAGCAGAAAGTGGTTCAGAATTTCGGGTCAGCGCCTCGCCAGAGTCACAGTTACAGCAGCGTCAGACAGTTCTTCAGTTCTTTCAGCCAGACTCTCCGACATGTCAAGCTCACCGAGAAATCGTGACGGGAACGGAACCCCGCCACCGGTAACAGATATGACATTGGATGAATCCATCTGGGCCTGTGAGGTTCACAAGAGGCAGAGAGAAGATCAGCAGAATTCCATGGTACAGCTTCTGAATGAGCGAGATATAGCAGCTATCCCCCAGCCAGACGGTACTTTTGTTCTGATTGAGGACTACGAGCCTCCCCAATCAACTCATCAAACCTTCAACCAGGTTCTTCCCCCGCCAAATTACGGGATGCCTTCGAACCAAGGAAATAGCCGACCTAGGCTTCATGTTGCCACCTCTCAAGGCACCCCTGTCATATACGGCCAAGCCAGTACTACTCCCATCACTCAGTACAACCAGCGCACCGCTGGACCATCTCAAACAGATGTCAACATCCTCCAATACCCTCCCGGGTTCAACCCATTGCCTATACACGAACCTCAAAACACCAGGGATAAACCCTGATACAGTCCAGAAAAGGACCCCATATATATCTACATATATTAAGCCTCCCACCTCCAATTACTGTCGCTCATATGGCAGCACCCGGCACCGAGCCTCAAAGTTCACCACTAGACCCAGTCCTAGCTTGGATGGTCGAACAGATGAAAGACCTGAAGGCCAGCATAAGCAGCTCGAAGCAAGAAACGCTCAGATCTACAGATTCGGGAATGGTCATGCCTCTCCCTGCCAAGTTCAGAATGTCGGAAATGGACCGATTCGACGGAACCGAATGTCCATAGACTTATGTTGATACCTA
The DNA here is from genome assembly GCA_022495995.1 of Adenophora triphylla var. japonica. Classification (NCBI taxonomy): domain Eukaryota; kingdom Viridiplantae; phylum Streptophyta; class Magnoliopsida; order Asterales; family Campanulaceae; genus Adenophora; species Adenophora triphylla. The sequence continues at coordinate 104,784 of JAFEMH010003863.1, forward strand.
CGTTCTCGGCATGAGAGCGAAAGGAGCAACCCTTCAGCAAATGGCTGATCACTTCCAGCATACGCTCAAGAGTTCAGCGTTATGATGGTTCCTGAGGGTCAAGCCTGCAGATCGCCATACCTGGGATCAGATCAGCAATATCTTCCTAGAGCTGTACAGATCCAACCTATAGTGGGAAACAAGTCGTGAGGACTTAATCACCATCGAGCAGAAAGCAGATGAAAGCGTCGGAGAATTCTACAAGAGGTGGAGTTGGAAACTCTTCGAGATTTTGGAACCACTCTTCAAAGATGAACAGATGCGGATCTTCAAGTCCTACTTGAAGCCGTCCATCAGAACGCTCATTAGCCATCACTTCTTCCCAGATCTCCGAGCCATGGTCAATGTTGGCTCACAGTTCGAGAAGGATCTCAAGGAAAAAGCGCCACGTGTGCCCGAAGCAGTCTGGTCGGTGGCTTCATTCAATCCCGCACCGGCCCCCGGCAAAGGGAAAGATACGTCCGTCAACCACATCCATCAGGGACAGCAGTCGGGCAACAAAAACCCAGTCCCGCAAAGCAACAACTCCACTTCGAAGCAGCCTTTCGTGCACTTCGACAAGTTGGATATGCCTCTGAGTAAGATGCTGAAAGGACTAATCAAGGAAGGCCTCCTCAAGCCTGTTGAAAACTACAAACCCAGGAATCCCGTAGTCAACGCTGATAAAAGCAAATACTGTGCCTTCCACCAGTATCATGGGCACACAACTAACAACTGCGTGGGGTTACGGTACGAGATCCAAAATCTGATAGAGGAAGGAAAGTTGGAGCATCCCCGTGGACCTAATACAGTCGGAAACCCTTTTCCGAACAACAACAGTGTGAACTCCATCGAGTGGGTGCCAAAGAAGATTGCCGCAGAGCCAGTTCCTCTGCCTCTTCCAGCTAGGTCCTCATCAAACGTCCACATCAGTTACGATGTCTGTAACTGCACCGAATGTCTTGAGTATGAGTTCCAAGACTTGATCAGGAGCGATTCCCCTAGAAAGCAGAAGAAAAAGTCTTGTCAGCAGAAACTGAAAGAAAGATATAAAGCTGGAGACACCAGCGTGGGTACACTCGGAGAGCCATACGGGAAGTTTGATTACTATGTACTCTACTCCAGCCAGTACTCCCTTCCTTCAAGCCACGCATCTTTAGAGCAGACAGGAGTGGGAAAGCCGAAAAATCCTGCTGATGCCAAAGTTCAGGCCTCAGGATACCGGAATACCTCAAATCTTGGCAACCTTACTGGCAGCCAGAAGCCTAATCCCCCGCGGGATCAGCCAAGGTTCAATTTGCCCAACTTCAGAGCACAGGCCGGCAAAGGAAAGTCAAAGTCAACTTGGAACTCGCACTCAATCAACGTGCTGACCAAGGGCGGCCACCGCCACAAGCTACCTCGACACAATCCCGAGGCACCACCAAAAGCTTTGCCTCTCAATAGGAAGACAGGAAACGGATGGCTCGATGACTCTCCCTCTCCGAAAAGAGATCAGATCTATGATTCCCGACTGTATGGCAGTGTGCTCACCTTCTGTGACGAAGACCTGCCGAAAGGGGCCTCGGGGCACAACGAAGCTTTGTACATCACTCTCCGGCTCAACACCATCTCTCTCCCCAGGGTATTGGTAGACAATGGATCAGCAGTCAACGTCCTCCCTCTCAGCATGATGCGAGCCCTACGCATCGACGAAAGCCACATGATCCCATCTGCTCGAACTATTAAAGCCTACGACAACACGTCTCGTCACATCCTGGGGACAGTGACTCTGGAGCTCTGGCTCGAAACCCAAATGGTGCCAGCAGAATTCCACGTGATGGACATCCCATCCAAATTTACAGCTCTGCTGGGATGCCCATGGCTACACCACATGAAAGTCATAGCCTCCACTCTCCATCAGTGCATCAAGTTCATTAACCGACAAGGAGATCTTGAAGTCATCAGAGGGGACAACTTCCTCATAGGCAACAAAGCCGAGACAACAGCCAAGCGTACCCGCAGCCAGGCACCGGGGTCACCTCCTTCAAGCCAACCAAGGGACTATCGGGGCAAATCTCATCAGAATCCCTCAGATTCCGAAGGTGCTAACTATGTCAACGTCCTCGAACAGGCAGATCCTGAAGCGGTCAGATTCATCAAGTTCAACTGCCGTTTCCGAAACTTAGATGCAGACTGGAAAGAAACCCTGAGCATCGCAATGATGTGGGCACACAAACCCCCTATCTCAGGTCAAAGATTTATCAGCATCCTCCAAGCCAACTCTCAGGCCCCGCCAGGCAAAGAAATCTTCGTAATAAAGGTCAACAAGCACTGACACATTCGTATTGAATGTATGACAGTTGTCTGGGATGTCCTACACGAGGAATTGCCCGCCGAGCCCCTCTTCTCAAGTGAAGGGCATGAGGTCTTCTTAGCAGCTCCAGCTTCACAGCAGGGCGCGAGACGTCCTTACACCTGGGTTGAGCCATCAGACGACAACGAATCAGGACTCTCTGGAGTCAAAGACGCGATAGATCCACAGGAAGATCCCTATATACATATGCTCAGTTTTGAGGACGGCACCAGTTTCGATGAGGTCACCTACGACGAGGGCTCTAATAACATGGAAATCATCAAGCCTAACGTCCAATACAGGCAGTTATTCGACAATTGGAAACAACTGGTTGACACGACAAAGAACCCCTCTAACCATGTAACTGACGACTTCGTCAACATTATCTTTTCCAGATATCCCGATGATTCCAAGGATCTGGTCCTTATTATCAAATTCTGCAATGCCAAAGTTACCCTCGACAATTGCCTGCTCATGGTAAACGAGGCCCTGGCCAAGCGAGCTCAAAGCTCATCATCACTTCCAATTACCAGCCCCAGTGGCAATCGGCCCGTGCCGTTAGTCAAGCTTACATCCAAGAGCGCCACTAAGGCCAAGGACATCAGCAAAGGAGACAGAGCTCCTCACCCTACTACAAATCAGATCAACCTCGGGAACGTCCCCGTGGACGCAACTCCAGATGAAGTAATTCAGATGATCGGCAACATCCACTACGGAAACATCATCACCTTCACAGATTTGGACCTGCCAAAATTTGGGGCTAATCACAATGAGTCGCTCTACATCACAGTTCAGCTGGACGAGCGTCGCCTTCCCCGTGTGCTGGTAGACGGAGGTTAAGGAATGAATGTCTTGCCCGCCAAGATGATGGACCTACTTGACATCAAGCCCACAGATTTGAAGCCTTCAATCCACACTGTCAAGGCCTATGACTCTACTTCCCGCACAGTTCTCGGGGTTGCTACTCTAAATATTTGGTTCATCAAGCGGACGATCCCCATCGAATTCCAAGTGTTGGACATTCCTATCACTTTCACTGCCATCCTAGGGCGACCCTGGCTACATCAAATGAATGGCGTGGCATCCACCCTTCATCACTGTATCAATTTCATGCAAGGCAACGAGCTAACAATAGTCTATGGCGACAGCGTCACAACCGAGGGGACCAGCACCAACGGCATTCCAGTGTTAGAGATCAAGCATGATAACGATATAGCATTAACTGGATTCACCCTGGAAACCTCCAAGATCCAAATATGCAGCGTGGACCTTCCACTGTTTTGGGACAAAATCCCTCCCGCCATGAAGATGATGAAACTCATAAACTTCATCCCAGGACTGGGGCTCGGCAAAAGGTTACAAGGCCAACACCAAGTCATCGAAGTTAAGGACCACACTACAGTCCAGGGGCTCGGTTATGTGCCAACACCAGCTGATATCAAAGAAAACAAAAGGCTCACCAGCACCAAGGCAGCAGCCCGTAAAAGAGGGACCTCCAACGGCACACCCAACCTCCGACCTTATAGTTTCGACCTCGCTCATTACTTCATCAAGGGAACTGACAGCAGAACTAAGGGAACCGACAGCAGAACTGAGGGAACCGACAGCAGAACTGAGGGGACCGAAAGTGAAACTGATGAAGATGAGAAAGAAGCAGGGAAAGTCAGCACATAGACTACAGAAAGGATGGGAAAGCTAGCATGGGACCTCAAGCGTTTCAGAGGACTCAAGGCTAATCTGATAAGGGGAGCATTCCTCGACATCACAGCTCTACCTGGACCAATTGCCACCACAGTTCAGCATGAGTACACATTCAAAGGAATCCCAGACATAGAAAAGCAGCTCGAGACACTCTTCATGGGAAACAGACTGTTCGGGTCAGCCTCCGGGGCCACATTCGAGACAGTAACTCCAAAGTCTTTTTGAAGAAGTCATGGAGGTGCCAAACCTGATTGACCTGGGCTCCGAAAAACAGCATGATCGCCATGATCGGGACAGCAGAAGCCAAGCCTCTCAACCCCCGAACCCTCACCAAGCATCCAGCAATGCCACTGAAAAACTGGGTAACTTTCACGGATCAAAGGCAAGCCAAACAAAAATGGAAGACAAGCTGGGCCTGCACCCACATCTCCCTAAACTCGGTCTCAAACCCTCTGAGTCAGTCATTGTCAAAGTCCAGTCCTCTGAGTCATTCGACGGCCTCACGCCGAAAGACAATGATAATGTAGCCAATAATGTATTTTCGTTCGCGTTTAATGAAAAGTATGACCTTTCGAATTATCCCCTCATTGCCACTTTAACAACTGATAAGTTAACAAACAACTTAAAAGACGTTAATAATGACTCACTTGATAAAGAAGCAGACACACTAAATGAACAATACATTAAAGAAGTTCTCAAGGATGTAGTTAACCAAGAGGACAATCGAGCCCAAGCTGCCGAAGAGGTTATGACTAAAGTGAACCTGGGGTCGGTGCAAGAGCCTAAAGAGATACAAGTAAGGCAGTTTCTTCGCCGATGCAGAAAAAGAAGCCCTGATAAATCTCCTCAAAGAATATGTTGACGTGTTTGCCTAGTCATATCAGGACATGCCAGGACTCGATCCCTCAATCGTGGAGCACAGAATTCCCCTGGATCCAGAATCCAAGCCTATCAAGCAGAAATTGTGCAAGATCAAGCCAGAGTGGTCCTTGCAAGTAAAAGAAGAAATTGAGAAGTTGCTCCACGTCGGCTTCATCAGAGTAATTGAGTACCCGACCTGGCTCTCCAACATCGTGACGGTCACCAAGGCCAATGGAAAGGTCAGATGCTGTATGGATTTCCGAGATCTCACATGGCCAGCCCTAAAGATGATTTCCCACTGCCCAACATCGATATGCTAGTCGACGCCACGGCAAATTTTGAGGTAAAATCCTTCGTGGATAGGTTTGCCGAATACAATCAGATCAAGATATCCGAGGAAGATCAAGCCAAGACTGGTTTCACCACTCCGTGGGGGATATACTGTTACACGATCATGCTGTTCGGTTTGAAGAACGCTGGGCTACTTACCAGCGGGCTATAATAGCTCTCTTCCATGACATGATTCACAAGGAAATCGAAGTATATGTCGACGACATGATCATCCACTCCAGAAGATCAGACATGCAGCACATGATAGATTTGAGAAAGTTCTTCAACAGACTCAGAAAGCACTCCATGAGATTGAACCCTGCAAAGTGCACCTTCGGCGTCAAGCGAGGCAAAGTACTGGGGCACATGGTTATAGAAAGAGGAATCAAAGCCGATCCCAAGAAAATCAAGGCCATCATCAACATGAAGCCGCCTCAGACACTGACAGAAGTGAAAAGTTTTATGGGAAGACTTCAAGCACATCACCGTTTCATCAACCAGCTTGACATCTCTCTGCGAGCCAACGTTCAAACTAATGAAGAAAAATGCTGACATCAAATGGGACTCCGAGTGCCAGACAGCTTTCGAGAAAATCAAGACATACTTGGTGAATTCCCCAATCCTGTGTCTGCCACATGATGATAAGCCACTCCTCCTGTACCTGACAGTGACAGACACGTCAATTGGGGCTATGCTAGCGCAAGAACAGAAAGATTCCGCAGTTGAGCATGCAATCTACTTCGTAAGCCAAAAGCTTCAGGAAGTGAACTCGGCTACTCAAGCATTAGAGAAAACTTGTACCACCTTGGTATGGGTAGTCGGGAAACTGAAACACTACATGCAGTCACATTCAGTGCTCCTGGTCTCCAAGATGGACCCCGTCAGATATCTCTTCGACAAGCCATCTCTGTCAAAGAGGCTAGCCAAGTGGTCATTCTTCCTGGCTGAATTCGACATCAAGTACATGGTCAGAAAATCAACAAAGGGCAGAGTAATGGCAGATCAGCTGGCAGACTTCCCAAGTAGTGAACTCAAGGGTCCTGATCCGCAGTTTTCGGATGACGGGGCATCTCACTCGACAGCACAAACCGCTGGCAACTCTTCTTCGATGGGGCATCCAACAAGAAGGGAAATAGTATTGGAATGCTTTTGGTCGATCCTAAAGACGAGCACACTCCCATAGCCATCAAACTGTATTTTGAAGCAACCAATAATGCAGCAGAGTATGAAGCTTGCATAGCCGGCCTAGAAGCCGCTCTTGAGCGCAACATCTCAGAACTGGAAGTATACAGAGACTCAGCATTGGTCATCAATCAAGTGTCCAACAAATGGAAGACAATAGATTCCGGCCTCCAGAAGTACCACACGTACATGGAGGATCAAAGGCACGATGTCTCCTCCATTCCGGCACTGCCTCACCAGGTCCAGTACACTATGATGGCACACACCCAGGGACGTGAACGTGAATAAAGTAGAGATTGCGCACAGATCAAAAGCATCCCACGCAGAAACGCTCCCCTCAGCACCGGCAAATTTATCGGGCATCCCCAAAATGTTAACATAATCCGTGTTCGGTATTAGCATCCTGTATGCTTCTTCAGCTGAAACGCCAAGCAAGGACACTAAATTCTCAACGGTGGTCAGACCGCCCGTCAAAGGAAGAACCAGTTGCTCCGCCTCCGGTCCTCCAAGTATGGCCCGAAAATCTTCAAATGTGGGTATAATCTCGTTGTACGAAAAGTTGTACATGTGCCTCCTTACATCCCAGAAATGAGCTGCAGCGCTCAAGAGATCCCAATCCGGCATGAGCTCCTTCAAAGCCCAGACCGCTTTCATTCTATACCAGCCCTCGAAAAATCCCTTGCTTTGCCTCGTGTGGTGCCGTACCCACGACTGGAAACTATCCAAATATCGCTCTTGCATCTGAGACGATAACCTGGGAAATGAAGCCATGAATAACAAAGGAAACCTCCAAAAAATCGAAGGAGAAATCAGCTTTGATCAGAAGCAAGCGTAGTGTTTTCAAAATTGCAGAAACTGGACTGCAATTTAAAATAAACTGGAACTGAATCCCAGTTCGGCCGAACTGTTTTTCAAGTTGACTTGGTCAACTCTGCAGCCAGCTGCCTCAAAACTCAGGAACATTTCCAAACAGCCTCCTGTTCAAGCCTTGTCTAAATTACATGCATCCGTATGATTAATCATCCACTGTCGACACCACATCCACCCCGGGCTCGTGCAACAGTGCAATTAATTAAATAACAGTGCATATAGATATAAATTTTGACCGGTTCAAATTTTATGGATGTTCCATTATTATTTATTTTTGATCAGCCTACTTGCTTATTTGCCAAAAATAAAGGAAGGTAATCACTAAATAAATATTCAAAATACAAGGGTTCGCCTCAAAGGCCCTTTCAAGTACAAATAAAATTGTTTGGACAATACACCTAATTGTCTAGGAAAAAAAGAAGGACTACTCAGAGTCCTGCTCGTCATCCGAGCACTCGTAATACTGCCCCGCCGCAGCTGGATCCACAGAGGACAGGTAATCCCCGAATTCCTCAAGGCGGGAATACGAGAAGTGCCACCTCCGCGTATGTGTCCCCGAGGACTCTCCTCGCTCGTATCCCGAATACGAAGAGTGACGTGTTGGTGTAATGCCCTAGGCTATAGTTATGATTAACTTGAACTGTTATGTATCATCTTTATTATTTAATATAGAGCGCATTTATTCTGTTCATTATATGTTTGCATGTTTATTATATCAATCAAGGCGTCCCTAGTTGTTGTGAACAACTAGTATAAGTTGGTAATGGATAATCATAGAGATGATTATATGCATGGAGATGCACATTACACTTATGGATACTTGCTAGAGAACAAGTATTGGACTTGACCTACTTATGAGATTTATGACATGGTCTGTTGTCATGATTAAATCTCAAAGATAGTCATGTTATTGAATCCTTGTACCTGCGATTATCGTCGTCTTCCACATGATGAAGATTGTGTTTGATATAGTCTAACACTATCTTTAACCGGATAGCAATAAGAGCTATGTTAGCACGATTGGATCCATGTAGGGAAGAATGATAAGTCAAGAAGGGATTTGTTCCTCTTATGAAGAGAGATGTTTGCTTGGGCCCCTCGATGAATGATGTTGATGAAATGTGTGGCCACACTCAAGTGATTTGATAGAGATCAAATGCATTTGGATTATCAACATATACGGAATCGAAAGCATTGAACAGAATGAGTTGACATAGACCATGACTCATGTTCAATTGGACATAGTGGACAAAGGGATTGTGACATTTGATTATCAAGGAATCAAGCTTTGATGTTATATTTAATTGGGCGGACATAATGATTTGCTAGAAGTCACTTATATCTTGTGAGATTGATGTTTCAACTCACTACCAACATAAAATATAATTCCTAAAGGGTCATACACAAAAGAACGAATTTGATCAAAGGAAATTGAAATTGGGGCTGGTCACGACTTGATTTGGACAGAAGGGATGTATCGCGAGAGATCTGCCAGTCTCGCGCGGGATAAGGTTTCTTTGTTCAAACTCCAATTTTGGCCGTAGCATTGTAACGCGCGAGATAGTCTGTCTCGCACGGGACAAGGATTCTGTACGAATCAAGTGGATTGAACCGTAACGTTGTATCGCGCGGGACACGCCTGTTCGTGCGAGACAAGTGTTCTGTTCAGATCCGGTTTTGGCTTGGATTAGGTCTCTTCTCCCTAAGAGTTAGGGATATTTACAATGTATAAATAAGACCCTTCTCCCAGCCAATAGATACACAGTTTTTGAGTTTTAGAAACACAAAAACATTGATTTTGATTGAGAATCAAAGATCAAAAACACCCAAATCAATTCCATAAACAACCATTGATTATTGAAAGGAGTTTTAATAATCGGAAGGATCATCTAGCAATCCAACAAGAAAAGTTCTTGGATTTGTTCGCGTGTGGATTACCGATAGAGGGTGATAGGTTAATCACCAAGAGCTTGAAGCCTGCGTTCGTTGATTCATCACAAGATTTTGAACAAGGTAGAAGAAGAAGATCTGTTTCGATAACAAAATTCTAGGCCTGAATTTTGTGATCTACTTTGTTAATCATCATCGCATTCAAGGTATGTAAATTCTATCTCATATTAATTTCTAATCTCTTCATGCTAGACGGATTCTAGGGCTAGGGTTTTGATGTTAAAATTAAATCTTCTGCTGCGTTTGTAACCCCAAAACCCAACAGTGGTATCAGAGCCCTGTCTTGCCATGATTAGGATTGAAATTGCATGCTAGATTTAATATGATTATTTTCTACCATGTGATATGAAATAGATCTAGATCCTATGTGTTTTGTTTCTATGAAAAATAAGTATATGTGATATGCCATGATTTATGATTAATGATAAATTAATTAGATTAGTTTATCACATAGGTTATTAATCTTTTAATATGATTAAATTAGATTTGTAATTTCTCAAAAATAGAATCAAATTGTTTGTATGATATTTTGTGAAGCCCTATGTTCATGATTATGTTCACATGAGATCTATGTTACAATCATGCGATGTTTGTTACATGTTGAAAACCTTCTAAATATTTAAGTTTTATGCAATTCCTTGATAAGAACACTTGTGAAATTTAGGGTAGTTTCATCCTTAGTTGGGTGCATCATTATATCTTAGTTTGTGATCAAGATAAGATTATGGTTGATGTAGTTTTGGCCATAGTCAAGTGCATCGTTTCATGTCTTATACGTTTGAAAAAGGTTTTGACTTAATTGGTGCTTTCAAATAAGATTTGACCCAAAGCATGGATGAGATTTAAAAACATGTTTTGGACATATGATGTCTAAGGAAATCTCATAAAAGATCTAAGAGTAATATAGTGATATGATTGATGTTTCTACCTAAATAGCTTGATTTCGGGTATTAGCTCAGTTAAACCGGAATTAAGTGAAATATGGATCTTAGCCTACTATAATTATATGATACATGTTTGTATTTGAAGGTGTATAATTTAGTGGGAGTATTTATGAAATACATTATTTGCTCTTAGATGGTAAATGTGTTGATATTGATATGTGTTCATATGGTTTTGCATATTTTGTTAGAGAAATAGCATTACATAATAAATTGTGATTCGTCCTTATGAAGGACAAAGTTCGAAAGGAACGGTACAGATAATTCTGATTGGATCAGAAGCCTAAGAATGGTTCTTAGGCAAATGTGTACGTTCTTGACGAATCCGTTCTCGCCGAACCCAGCCGCAAATGTTGCAAAGAGGCGAGATAAGGAGCAACATTAGAAACATGTTATGATTCTAATAATATTGCTTGTCTTATACTTGCCACCATGTTTAAAGGCTCTTATGAAGAACCTTGAACACATGAAAGTTACTTTTGTTCTAGCACGGCGCACAAAGGAAATGTTTCAAGTGCAAGTTAGGCAAAAGATGTATGTTGTGGTGAAGGCTCTTAATGCATGAGATGAAAAAGGAACAATCCGCAAGTGTGTTAATATTTAACACAAGAAAGGGGTTCATAAAGGAAGGTAAAGAAGGTAAAGCAAAAGTTGCTAAACCTAGGGCAAAAGTTGCCAAAAGCTGAAGAGGCTAAACCCAAAGTGTCTCAAAAGGATGCAGCTTGCTACCATTGTAATGAGATTTTGATTGGAAGCAAAGTTGCAAGGCTTATTAGGAAGGCCTAAAAGGTGAAAAAGGGCAATATGATTGCTACAACTTCAAATATCTATATGATAGATATTTTCCTTTCGACTTCTTGTTCTTGGGTATATGATACCGAATATGGATCCCACATTTGTTTAAATGTGCAAAGAACAAAGAATAGAAAGCTACTCAAAGAAGGTGAATTAAACCTATGCGTGAGAATGGAGCAAAAGTTGTTGCATTAGCCATAGGGACTTATGAAGTCAATTTACCTTGTGGACTAGTACTTGTTTTGAACAAGTGTGACTACGTTCCGTATTTGAGTAGGAATATTATTTCTGTTTCTCATATGGATGATGAAGGATATAATTTTCTTATTGAGAATAAGAAGTTTTATATTCATTTAATGATATGCCTTATTGTATTGCATATGTTATTGAATAGTCTTCATATCCTGGATGATGAGAAACAAAATAATATTGAAGATATCTATAATATAAGTGAGAAATTTAAACCGAATAATATGAACAGCGCGTTCATATGGCATTGCCGATTTGGTCAGATAAATAAGAAACATATATCTAAACTCCATTAACATGGACTTTTAGACTCATATGATTATGAATCATTTGAGGAACGTGAATCTTGTTTATTGGGATTATTAACCAAACCACCCTACACTAAGAGTAGTGGGAGGGCTAGTGACTTATTGGTTCTAATACATGAGATGTATGTAGACTATTAAGTAGCATTTCTAGGGGAGGATTTCGGTATTTCATCACATTCACCGATGACTTATCTAGATATGGCTAAGTCTATCTGATGAAGTTCAAAGGAGAATCGTTTGAGATGTTTCAAACATTTCAAGATGAAATACAAAAAAACTTGGCAAAACTATTAAGTACTTCGATTAGATTGAGGTGATGGATATTTGAGCCAAGAGTTTGACAATCATCTTAAAACTGTGAAACCGTTTCAGATTTGACTCCCCCCAGAACAACACATTGTATGGTGTGTCTGAGAGGAGGAATTGAACCTTATATAACATGGTTCGTTCGATGATGTGTCAAGTTGACTTTCCTAATTTCCTTTTGAGGATATGCATTAGAAATAATGCGGTTACACTGAATTGTGTCCCTACTAAATTGGTTCCTTAGTCCCCACATGAGATGTGGCATGGAAGAAAACTAAGTTAGTCTTTCGTGAAGATTTGGTTTTGCAAAGCTTATATGAAGAGACTTGTCTCCGATAAGTTAGCGCCTATATCTGACAAGGTTATTTTCGTAAATTAATTTTACAACCGCAAAGAGAACAAAATGTTTATTTCTCTGTATGATCTGTTTCTTGAGAAATAGTTTCTCAATAAAGAATCTAGTGGAAGTAAAATTAATCTTAAAGAAGTTTAAGAACCTGAAAATGACATGGAACCAAGAGCAGAGATGGAACCAAGTTCACAAGGAGTTGTGGAACCGGTTCAAGATGCACAAGTCCATCGTAGATCGGATATGTTACGATCCGAACTCAAGAAATATTGATTTCTCGTATCGCAAAGTAATAAAGTGGAAGTCATTGAGAATGAAGATCCTACTTCCTATCTTAAGGCGATGTCCACTCCTAATTCGGATAAATGGTTAGGAACCATGGAGTCCAAATTACAATCCATGTTTGATAATCAAGTTTGGAACTTGATTGAGCTACCTGAAGGTGTAAAAACAAAAGGGTGCAAGTAGGTCTTCAAGACCGACATGGATGGGAAGGTGTATACTTTCATGACTAAGGATTGTAGCAATGGGATTTAGGCATATTCATAGTATTGATTATGTTGAAACCTTTTTGCCAGTTACAATGCCGAAGTCTATTAGAATTTCAATTGCCATAATCGCATATTGTGACTATGTGATATGACAAATGGAAGTCAAACGGCTTTCTTTAAATGAAAAGATTCTTAAGAATGTGTATAGTACACAACCCGAAGTTTTGTCGATGCAAGAAATTCTAATAAAGTATCCATGTTGCAAAGATCCATAAGATGGGTTGAAGCAAACTTTGAGGAGTTGGAATCTTCATTTTGATGAATAGGTCAAAGAGTTTGACTTCATCAAGTATGAAGATGAACCTTGTGTATGCATGAAATTTAGTGGGACCGTAGTATTATTTCTATTGTCTTATTACAATGATATCTTACTCATTGGAAAAACAAAGTTCCGACACTTAAAGACTGTCAAGTCTTGGTCAAGGAAAGGTTTCTCAATGAAAGATATGAGTGAAGTAGCTTACATCCTTGGCATCAAGATCTATAGAGATAGATCTAAAAGGATAAATTGGTTTGAGTCAAAATACTCACATTGACAAGGTTCTTAGAAGAGTCTAAAAAAAGTAACTTGTCAATGGGTCATGGTGTTTCTCTTAGCAATACTCATTATCTTATGACAACTGGTGAGCAAAAGGGAATGAATGAAGTTCCATATGCTCTGACATTTGGATCTGTCATGTATGCCATGATTTGTACTAGACCGAACGTCATGTATGCTCTAAGCATGACGAGTCGATACCAATCTAATCCTGATGTGAACCATTGGATGGCAGTCAAGATGATCCTTAAGTACTTAAGAAGAACTAATGATACGTTCTTGATATTCGAAAGGTTAGAAGTTAATCTTGTTGTAAGGGTTACATAGAAGTTAGCTTCCAAACTGACAAAGTTAATTTAAAATCGCAATTAGAATTTGTGTTTATGTTTATTGGAGGTGCGATTTTGTTGGAAGAGTTCCAAGCAGAAAATCGTAGCCGGTTCTACAACTAAGGCCGAATTTTAGCGACATCTGATGCAGCTAAAAGAGATTGTTTGGATCAAAAGTTCATTTAGTGTTTTGGAAATGTTCCAAGTATCACTAATCGGTGGAACTTTGTTGTGATAATTGTGGTGTCATTTGTGCAAGCAATGGAGCCAAGGTCACAACAGCGATCCAAACACACACTTAGACGTTTTTCAAGAATTCATTAGAATGAGAAGACGTTGAGATATGCAAAGTATCATCCGATGATGACATTGGGGATTCACTTACAAAGATCCTCGCACAGGCAGAAGCATGATGGTAATGTTAGGTCCATGGGTATTCGATACATAGATGGAGCCTAGTGCAAGTGGGAGATTGTTGGTGTAATGCCCTAGGCTATAGTTATGATTGACTTGAACCGTTATGTATCATCTTTATTATTTATTATAGAATTTATTCTGTTCATTATATGTTTGCATGTTTATTATACTGAACTGCGTCCCTAGTTGTTGTGAACAACTAGTATAAGTTGGTAATGGATAATCATAGAGATGATTATATGCATGGAGATGCACATTACACTTATGGATACTTGCTAGAGAACAAGTATTGGACTTGACCTACTTATGAGGTTTATGACATGGTCTGTTGTCATGATTAAATATCAAAGATAGTCATGTTATTGAATCCTTGTACCTGAGATTATCATCGTCTTACACATGATGAAGATTGTGTTTGATATAGTCTAACACTATCTTTAACCGGATAGCAATAAGGGCTATGTTAGCACGATTGGATCCATATAGGGAAGAATGATAAGTCAAGATGGGATTTGTCCCTCTTATGAAGAGAGATGTTTGCTTCGGCCCCTTGATGAATGATATTAATGAAATGTGTGGCCACACTCAAGTGATTTGATAAATATCAAATGCATTTGGATTATCAACATATACGAAATCGAGAAAGCATTGAACGGAATGAGTTGACATAGACTCATGACTCATGTTCAATCGACATCGTATGGACAAAGGGATTGTGACATTTGATTATCAAGGAATCAAGCTTTGATGTTATATTTAATTGGGTGGACATAATGATTTGCTAGAAGTCACTTATGTCTTGTGAGGTTGATGTTTCAACTCACTACCAACATAAAATATAATTCCTAAAGGGTCACACACAAAAGAACGAGTTTGATCAAAGGAAATTGAAATTGGGGCTGGTCACGACTTGATTTGGACAGAAGGGATGTATCGCACGAGATCCGTCGCCTCGCGGGATAAGATTTCTTTGTTCAAACTCCAGTTTTGGCCGTAGCGTTGTAACGCGCGGGATAGTCTGTCTCGCACGGGACAAGGATTCTGTATGAATCAAGTGGATTGAACCGTAACGTTGTATCGCGCGGGACACGCCTGTTCGCGCGAGACAAGTGTTCTGTTCAGATCCGGTTTTGGCTTGGATTAGGTCTCTTCTCCCTAAGAGTTAGGGATATTTACAATGTATAAATAGGACCCTTCTCCCAGCCAATAGATACACGATTTTTGAGTTTTAGAAACACAAAAACATTGATTTTGATTGAGAATCAAAGATCAAAACACCCGAATCAATTCCATAAATGACTAACTGGTGATTATTGAAAGGAGTTTTAATAATCGGAAGGATCATCTAGCAATCCAACAAGAAAAGTTCTTGGATTCGTTCGCGTGTGGATTACCGATAGAGGGTGATAGGTTAATCACCAAGAGCTTGAAGCCTCCGTTCGTTGATTCATCAGATGATTTTGAACAAGGTAGAAGAAGAAGATCCGTTTCGATAACAAAATTCTAGGCCTGAATTTTGTGATCTACTTTGTTAATCCTCATCGCATTCAAGGTATGTAAATTTTATCTCATATTAATTTCTAATCTCTTCATGCTAGACGGATTTTAGGGCTAGGGTTTTGATGTTAAAATTAAATCTTCCATTGCGTTTGTAACCCCAAAACTACCCAAAACCCAACATGACGAGCTCCGAACCCCGCCGTCTCACCGGAGGCTGGTGAACCCTGCGTAAAATCGCCCCACAGTGTAGAGGCGGACGAGTCTCTCGGCTACGAACGGCCTAGACGGCATCGGCTCATGCGCGGCCCACGCTCCTCAGAGAACTAAACCGCGGAAATCCACGAGTCTCTGGCATAGTTGGCTATCCCATCCATACGTCTCATAGCACTGGTTGTAAGTACGGCCGGACACACGCAAATCGAGAAAGTCGTCAAAAGACAAAACGGGCGACACGGATGCAACATTTGCAGAATGCTACTATCAAGGACAGAAAAGCTAAACAAAGCACTCACCAAAGAATCGGGATCCACTCTGTACCGAGGCCTCGCCTCCTCCGAAATGGGGACCGTCAATCGCCTGCGAGAACCATCAGGCCCCTCATACGCTAGCCGAGTGCGAGGGAGCGGGTAGTCCCGGGGATATGCAGGGCCCTCGCCCTCTATGTGTAACACCTGCGGGCTCCTCAGCCTCATCCTCAGGAAGACATCATAGTCGGCGTCTTCTATGATGAATTCGGCATAGGACACACCCTGCCTGTACCGCTGCAAATCCTCCATCGGTATCAGCATAGGATACTGCATGTGAGGAGGTGGGTCCATCGGAACCAAAGGAATGGACCCCGGACCATGCTGATAAGTCACCCTCTCACCCAAGTACATGGCGTCGCAATGAAGCCCCACCAGCAGCTTTCGCGGACGTGTAACATCCCTAGCGGCATGCACCACAAAAGCATCAATCCGACTCCACCAAGTCAGCTGGATCCGCGGAGAAAAGTCTCAGCTCATGGCCAGAGACACCTCCTCATAAGTCAGCCGAGTGCTCTCCCTCGACTTTGACGGCTTCCTCGCCGCCTTCTGCCAAATCAACATGGCAGGGAACAAGGGCACATACTCCTCCCTGGTCTCCCACCTCTGCGGGTGGAACACCTCCAAGAACCACACCTGTCGAACACATGGAAAGTTATATCAACTACAAAGCAGATACATATGAGTAAAAATGAGACAAGGAAGAGAAAAAGAAAGGAACTCACATCTAAGGCAAACTGAAAACAGCCTAAAGTGTTCTCCTCTCCCTGAGAGAACCTATCCAAAGCATGGTAGAGCTCGGCCAGACCGGCCTCTCCCCATGCAAACTCTCTCACGGCCTCCAGGTCGGTCAGTGAGCCAAGCAGAGGAAAATGACATGACGTGTCAGCAGTGGGAAACAGGGTAGCTGACAAAGCGAACCATAAAAACCCTCGAGCCAGGCGCTCTGCTGTCATCCTCAGGGACCCCACCAAATACGCCTCAATGCCCCTCCTTAGATGAGCCTCCATCAGCCCATACCGAATACCCAAGCCCCTGGCATCGGTAATGTCAAAACCGAGCAGCTCCGACAACTGCTCCCTGGTGTAGCTATCCACCCACTCAATGGTATTGCCCCAGAATGGCAACCCAGTAATCGCTGCAAAATCAGTGAGAGTCATGATCGCCTCCCCCCACCTAAAATGGAAAGTGTGGGTCGTATCCCACCAGTACTCACTCAGGGCGACATGCAGAACCCTCGCCCTCTGCGTCGAAGCCACCGCGGCTCTGCAATTGTGAACTGCCCGGGCCCCGGAGTCAACCACGAACTGTCGTGGACTCCTCACTCCATCCCGAGCCTCGTCTGGGAGTATCTCCCACAGCGCTTTGACCACCTCAAAGGCTCCCCTGCTCTTCAAGTTGTGTACATCAATCGGCCCTTACCCCTGCAGGTGAACACGACAAAAGTACGTTACTACAGAGATAACATCCACAAAATGCACAGGCGCATATCAAAATAATAAAACACAGATATAGCTATTTTTCTCCTAAAAATATTCCTATCCCAGTCAGAATATTCACGGTTCAAACTTTCAAAACATTTCGAAAACTCCGTCGAATTCGGAACTTTCAAAACCTTTCGAAAACTCCGTCGAACTCGGAACTTTCAAAACATCTCGAAAAATCCGTCGAACTCGGAACTTTCAAAACATCTCGAAAACTCCGTCGAACTCGGAACTTTCAAAACATCTCGAAAACTCCGTCGAACTCGGAACTTTCAAAACATCTCAAAAAATCCGTCGAATTCGGAACTTTCAAAACATCTCGAAAACTCCGTCGAACTCGGAACTTTCAAAACATTTCGAAAAATCCGTCGAATTCGAAACTTTCAAAACATCTCGAAAACTCCATCGAATTCGGAACTTTCAAAAATCTCGAAAAATCTGTCGAACTTGGAACTTTCAAAACATCTTGAAAAATCCGTCGAACTCGGAACTTTCAAAACATCTCGAAAAATCCGTCGAACTCGGAACTTTCAAAACATTTCAAAAACTCCGTCGAACTCGAAACTTTCAAAACATTTCGAAAAATCCGTCGAACTCGGAACTTTCAAAACATTTCAAAAAATCCGTCGAAATCAAAACTTTCAAAACATCTCGAAAAATCCGTCGAAGCCGGAACTTTCAAACATTTCAAAAAATTACTCCGTCCCAAATTAAACTTACTTTAATTTCGGAAAACGCCCCTAGACATGGAATTTTGCAACCAAAATTCTTATGTTGTCTACCCGTATTGTCAATTGAACTAAGCTCTAGTCAATTTCGACAAAGGCACATCGCAAAGTCAAAAGCCCCAATTCGGGCACCAAGAACCCTAACTCAATTCTAATCAAATTCCTAAAATTCAAGAATGCACATTCTGAAAATTAACGGAATTTAGAGGATGTTTACCTGTCTCGCGATCCCTTCCTTGGATTTATGAGTGTCCCGAGCCGGATATAACTCGGTTGGATCCATGGGAAGAGCGATGGTCCGCACGGTACTCCTCAACCTCGCTCTCTCATTGTCGGTCCTCCTGTGACGAGCCTGTGGCCCTAATTCGGCGTCCATAATGATTATCCCATGAAGATTCGAACAAAACTCGCAAAAAGAGGGAGAAATTTCTCTCTTTTCTCTCTTCTCTCTCGCCTGAAATGATGGAATTTGGACTGGTTTGGCGTCGGCGCTGGTGCTGATTAAAATATGTCCAATTTGAATAACAGTCCGGCCGGACCCTTTTACACCCTAAAAGTTTCTTTGCCACTTTGGTCCCTCAGCTTCCCATAATTTCGAATTTACCCCTTTTGGCCCTCAAAAGTGTAAAATTTCCCCAGTTAGACCTTTCTAACACCCCCTCCCACGAGGTTAAATCCCAGTTAGACATTTCTAACATTCCGTCTCCGGACGTTAAATCTCAAACCGTCTTCGAACGTTAAATCACAATTCCATCTCCGGACGTTAAATTTCAAACCGACTTCGGACGTTAAATCACAATGTCGTCTCCATACGTTAAATCTCAACCCGTCTTCGGACGTTAAATCACAATTCCGTCTCCAGACATTAAATTTCCCGTTGGTTCTCACTAACGTTACGTCTCCAGACGTTAAATCTCAAACCGTCTTCGAACGTTAAATCGCAATTCCGTCTCCAGACGTTAAATTTTCCGTTAGTTCTCACTAACATTCCATCTCCAGACGTTAAATCTCAAACCGTCTTCAGACGTTAAATCACAATTTCGTCTCCAGACGTTAAATTTCCCGTTAGTCCTCACTAACGTTCCATCTCCAGACGTTAAATTTCAAACCGTCTTCGGACGTTAAATCACAACTCCATCTCCAGACGTTAAAATTCCCGTTAGTTCTCACTAACATTCTGTCTTCGAACGTTACATCCCTCACCGGCCGTCAATCGTAAGTTCGACCACCCCATCTCAGCGGCCATCAAGGTAAGCCCGCATAACAATCCCTCTTCGGCCATCATCGTAAGCCCGAACACCATAACCCCAGCAGACAAGACACGAGCGGCCAATCAACGTAAGCCCGCACAATGACCTTTCAAGAAAGCCTTTCTGTCAAACCCGGATCAGTCTCACTTAGGTTCAGACGCCTCACAACAGTCTCACTTAGGTTCAGACGCCTCGCTCTCGCTCGGGTTCGAGACGCCTCACGACTAGTCTCCATTTAGGTTCGAGATGCCTCACAATAGTCTCGCTTGGGTTCGGGAACGCCTCCACAGCGGTCCACTTAGGATTCGGGCGCCTCCCATGGCCGGTCCACTTGGGTTCGGGCAGCCTCACAAACGGAGGTCCCAGCAGGTTCGGACGCCTCGCAACGGTCTCGCTTAGGTTGAGACGCCTCCTGATAGTCTCGCTTAGGTTCGGCGCCTCACAGCCGGTCTCGCTTGGGTTCGAGGACGCCTCACTTGCGGTCTCGCTTAGGTTCGAGACGCCTCCTGATAGTCTCACTTAGGTTCGAGACGCCTCACATGATAGTCTCCCATTTAGGTTCGGACGCCTCAACGCAGTCTCACTTAGGTTCAGACGCCTCACAACAGTCTCACTTAGGTTCAGACGCCTCACAACAGTCTCGCTTAGGTCAAGGTCCCCACGAGCAGCCCTTGCACCTACGAACTACGATCGGCTTGATTCCCGCTCGTGATATGTAGGAATCTTTCCGCTAAGGATCCAGCCAGCTGACCTCTCAAGTCTCTTCAAGTAAGGCATCATCCGATTTGGATCCTTATCTTTTTCGACGACCCCACTTCCTTCGAAAGTGATGTCGCCGAGGGGCTACTGTAAGTACCCAAATCCGGATCGTTAAAATCCGTTAGAAGTTAACCAAAATCCGTTAATTGGCCCTTTTCAGGTTAACCGGAACCCGTTAAACTCCTCATTCTCAAGCCAACGAGACATCCCGAAACTGCCCCGTGCATCCCAATGTCAAAGCGTACTCAACACACGTTATCACATATAAAAGTACAACTTTTCCCGAAAAACGCACTTTTTGGGACTTTCCCGGGGCATTTCGGACATTTTTCGGACAGTTATTTAAAAAACGGACAAAACCGGGAATAACGGGACGAAAACCCTAACCTAGGTGAGTCACAGGGGCATGTGGCACGCATGCCAAAGCCCACAAATCAGCATCAATCAGATTTCAAGGTGAAAAGACCAAAATGCCCCTGAGATTGAGTGACAGTCCGTCCGGACTGTTTTACAGGAAAAATCAGAATTGCCAACAAGTCCCCCAATTTTCAAAATACCAAAAACCTCCCCAAATTGAGGAAAAGTCCGTCAGATTTGTTTTACAATTTCACCCTATAAATACAAGGGCTGTCAAAACATTTCAAGGAGGAAAAATATTAATCACTCTTCACAAAAGCCCACGGCATAAACCATTTCCAACCCCTTCCGAGTCCCGTTTTGTCTCGATTTGCGTGAAAACCTCGTTTTCCAACCAAACACGAACCAAACAAACTCAAAACACCCTTTCAAACACTAAACCGTATCCCGTATACGTCAACCGAGCCAAAAGAGTCAACCCCTAGCCATAGGTAACACTCTCTCTCCCTAAACACTCATTTTGTCTCGATTTACGCGTCAAACGCTATAACCGCTTCGGTCAAAATCATTGAAATGTAGACGTAACGCCGTCTACGAGGTTCGATACGTTTTACCCCAAGATCATCTTCTCTCCCGTAAGAGAAGTAATCTCGGGTTAAAATGGCATTCCGGCCCTGTTCTTTACATTTATGTCATTTACAGTCCGGATCGTTTGATTCGTTGATTCGCAACTTTATAGTCCGAATCGTTTGGTTCGTGATAGTCATTTACAAAGTCCGGATCGTTTGATCTATTGATATTGTCATTTAAATTACGCAACTTTACAAGTCCGAGCCGTTTGGCTCGTTGATCACATCTTTAATGTCCGGATCGTTTGATTCCGTCGATACCGCATTTTAAATATTAACATTTACAAGTCCGAGCCGTTTGGCTCGTGATAGTATTTATTTATCAAAGTCCGAGTAACAAAACAATTCGTTGATCGCATCTCATTTAATGCCTTTTTTCATAAAATCGCTAACAATGTAATGCCCGATTCAAAACCGGAGTTCGTCATTCGAGCTCTCTTTAAAAACGCGCAAAAGTGACGTTTGGCATCCAAACGATTATTTTTTTAACTCAAAACCCGACGTTTGAGATTCAAACGCTCTTTTCTTAAAAGTAAACATTTGACACTTAAGCTAAAGATTCAAACTCATCACTCGCACCCTTTTTCCTAAAAAACTC
Organism: Adenophora triphylla var. japonica; assembly: GCA_022495995.1. Lineage (NCBI taxonomy): Eukaryota > Viridiplantae > Streptophyta > Magnoliopsida > Asterales > Campanulaceae > Adenophora > Adenophora triphylla. Next base: position 126,643 of record JAFEMH010003863.1, read on the forward strand.
CAAAACCGACGTTTGTCATTCAAACGCTCGCTTTTTTCCAAGAATCATAAAATCAGCATTCGACATTCAAATCAAGATTAAGCTTGTCATTCAAGCTCCAATTTTCAAAAATGCAACACACACACACACACAATTTCGAGAAAGGTAGAAAGATTCGTCATACGAGGCATTTCAGGTGATCTCAACATACTCTTCCCGAAACGTAACGTGACCTCTGAACCTAACAATCTCTGGTACTAAAAGCCATTTCCTAAGTTTGGGCTCAAAATACAAAACGACACATTTTCAAAGCCACTTCCAAAGTTTGGGCTCAAAATACAAAATGACACGTTTTCAAATCCATTTCCAAAGTTTGGGCTCAAAATACAAAACGACACATTTTTAAAGCCATTTCCAAAGTTTGGGCTCAAAATACAAATCGACACATTTTTCAAAGCCATTTTCAACGTTTGGGCTCAAAATACAAAACCGTGTAGCGACTCCTCTCCTTCCCGAAAGCGAGGTCCAAAACACCGCGAAAGACAACCGCTTGCCGCAGTCCGCACGATCCGGGTAATTTCAGGCATGCTCCTCCAAACCTCAACAACGGCCTCAAGGGACCCCCGCGATTTCATCCTCTTTTCCTTCCCGGACAAAGGCACCTCATCCTGCAGGTAAACACAACAAAGGTATGTCAATACAAGATTTTGCAATAATAAACGCTACATCAAAATAATATCACATATTATTTCACAAAGTCCGTCACAAAATATGGCACATTTCACACAAAGTCCGTCACAAAACACGGCACATTTCACAAAGACCGTCACAAAAACACGGCACATTTCACAAAGTTCATCACAAAACACGGCACATTTCACAAAGTCCGTCACAAAACACGGCACATTTCACAAAGCCCGTCACAAAAAACGGCACATTTCACCCAAAGTCTGTCCCTACACGGCACACATTTCACACAAAAGACCATCACAAAACACGACACATTTCAAAAAGTCCGTTCCTACACGGCACACATTTTACAACAAAAAGTCTGTTCCTACACGGCGCACACATTTCACACAAAGTCCATCACAAAACACGGCACATTTCAAAAGTCCGTCCCTACACGGCGCACACATTTCACACAAAGTCTCTCACAATACACGGAACATTTCAAAAGTCCGTCCCTACACGACGCACACATTTCACACAAAGTCTGTCACAAAACACGGCACATCTCAAAAGTCCGTCCTAACACGGCACAAGCTCATTTTCACATGTACATACAAAAATACCATCACGGTACAAGTCACCAAAACGTGCAAAAATCCCATTTCAAGGAGAGACGCTTTATTTTCACAAATAAGAGTTAAACTCCATAATTTTTTGACAAAAATCACATACCCAAAATCCATACACATTCAATTTCGACAATTCATCATCAATTTCACCACTTGATCATGGCAACAACAATAGCCCCAAATTTGCAAGAACTAAACCTTAGTTCTAGCATACATCATTCAAAGTAAAAAATCAAAGACTAAATTTGATTTCTTACCCCCACTTTCGCTTTCCCCCTCGAGTTGTGCACATCCATATCCGGATACAACTCATCTAGATTAATTGTTGAAGGCTTGAAGAGGGAGGAATTTCTTTGTAAATCCAACCTCTTCTCCATGGCCTCTCGGCCACTTTGGTGACGAACTCGCCTCAATCCCTCGGCCATGATAATAATCTAGCGATGTGGGAGGATTTTCTTGAGAAAATTTGGCTCAAAAATGGAGATTTCTCCTCTCTTTCTCTCCTTCTCCTCAGCTGACAGCTGAAAACTGAAAAAAAAAAATGGGGAATGGTGCCCTGTTCAAAGCTGAATCTGTTTAATAACATCAGATTTGCATTCATGTCCGTATGGACCTCTTTGCAAATGCAAGATCTGTCCATGCGGACATCTTTGCAAGCCCAGGCAATTCCCCCTTTTGCCCTTACAAACTTTGCCCTTGGCTATCCAAAAGCCATTCCCTGCAGAATTCATGCAATTTGGTTTCTAGACAAACAAAACAAATCACGGCCGTCATCGTAAGCCCAGATCTCGCCCCAACTAAGTGGCAAAATAATTTCGGCCATCATTGTAACTCCGAACACCTTTTTCCCCCACAGGCAAAATTCAAACGACAGTCATTGTAAGCTCGTACAAAGAATCATTTCCCCGACAGTCATACGTAAGACCAAATATATATCCCCGACAGACAAATTTCGGTCGTCATCGTAAGTCCGACATAAAAGGCAACAAACGTCTTCGAAAAACAAGCTCATGGCAACAAACATCTTCGAAAAACAAGCTTAAGGCAACAAACGCCTTCGAAAAGCAAGCAAAAGGCAACAAACACCTTCGAAAAACAAGCTCAAGGCACCAACTCCTTCAAAAAAATTAAGGTACAACTGCCTTCGAAAACACAAACCTAAGGTACAAACGCCTTCGAAAACATAAACCTAAGGTACAAACGCCTTCCAAAGTCTCAATTAAGGCACAAACGCCTTCATCCCAAGGCACAAAGGCCATTCATCTCAAAGTACAAATACCTTCCAAATCTCAGCCAGAGGCGCCACCACGTCCTCATTATCTCAGCCAGAGGTGCCACCATGTCCTAATTATCTAAGCCTGAGGCACCACCACATCCTCATTATCTCAGCCAGAGGCGCCACAACATCCTCATTATCTCTGCCAGAGGTGCCACCACGTCCTCATTATCTCAGCCAGAGGTGTCACCACGTCCTCGTTATCTCAGGCAGAGGCACCACCACGTCCTCATTTTCTCAGCCAGAGGTGCCACCACGTCCTCATCATCTCAGTCAGAGGCGCCACCATATCCTCATTATCTCAGCCAGAGGCGCCACCACGTCCTCCTCCACTCAGGACGAGATCAGGACGAATGCCTATAAATAGTTCCCCACAGGTCGAGGTCCCTCCAAATTGCCCTCACACATGAACTACGATCAGGCTTGATTCCCACTCGAGATATGTAGAAATCCTACCAAAGGGTCCAGCCATCTAACCATTATGGTCATCTTCTCTCTCCCGACAAGCGATCCAGATCGGAATTCTTATTTTTATCGACGACCCCACTTCCTTCATAAGTGACGTCGCCAAGGGGCTTCTGTAAGTACCCCAGTCCGGACCGCTCTCCATCCGAGCATATGACAAACACTGAGGGTTCACGCATTCGTGATTCGAAGACCCGGAAACGTCCAAAAGATCCAAACTGGCCAGCCAAACCAAGGAAGGACCTTTCAAGCATAAAAGGGAATTCAAGGACACTACAGGAAATGACAAAAAAGTAAAAAATATGTCAGATTGCAACCATGTCCGTACGGACACATGTGTAAAAGCATGTGTTGGTGTAATGCCCTAGGCTTTAGTTATGATTAACTTAAAACTGTTATGTATCATCTTTATCGTTTAAGTTTATTATTTGATTATTATATATTTTGCATATTTATTGTAATAATCTCCATCCCTAATTATTAAGAGAATAATTAGTATAATTGTCAATGGATAATCATATGATTATATGCATAGAGATGCACATTGAAATTATGGGTACTTGTTAGAGAACAAGTGACTGGACTTGACCCGTATGAGATTTATGTCATGGTCAAAATGTCATAATTAAATCTCATATGGTCACTTCATTTAGTCCCTAGACATGAGATTATCATGACCTTACATATGATGAAAGTCATGTTTGATTCTAGTAAAATGATATCTTAACACGATATTTATAAAGGCTATCTTTGGCATGATCGGATTCATGATGGGAAGGATGATAAGTCAAGATGGAATTTGTCCCTCGAAAGAGATATGTTTTGCTTGGGCCCCTCGATGAGTGATAATGATGAAAGAGTGTGGCCACACCCCAATACGATTGGATTATAATTATACTCAAGATCGAGAAAGCATTGATCAAATACAAGTTGAAGAGGACCACAAAGGGAGAAATAGAAGTGTACCATTGGAAACGTGAACTCTTACGTTATATTATTTGGGTAGACATAATGGCTTGCTAGAGTCCACTTATGTCTTATGAGGATCGATATGATCGAGCTCATTGTCAACATAATATAATCATATTGGGTCACACACAACTAGAATGAATTGGTTAAACCAAAGGAAGTAATGATTGAGAGTTCCTGATATGGCTTGATCTGTAGCGCGACACAACAGGCCATCTGGCATGTCTAGCCGCGCGACACAACAAGTCATAGAGGCGGTTTACACTTGTTTCCTAATTTGATTAGGGCACAAACTCTAATACTAAAGTAGTATAAATATATGTCTGTAAACAGCCGAAAGCTAGCCGAATTTTCAAGAGAGAAAATCACCAAAAAGTTTCTCAATAATTCTTCCATAGGTTTAAGAATCTAGCAATTCTCAAGAACTGTTCTTGATTCATTCTAACGTGTGGACACTACTAGAGGGTCTTCGCTCGTATAACGATCAAGGCCTAGAGTTCAAATTGTCCAAAGCAATCTGAAGGTTCAAAGGTTTTGAAGATCGAAGATTGTGATTCAAAATCACACTGATAAATTGTTCGATAGCTCAAGACCGGAAAGCAATAAAGGTTGGTAAATTCTATCTCATAGGATTCAATTTAATCGTATAGAACGGATCTTAGGGCTTGGGTTTTGTGTTATTTAGATGCTTATTCTGCTGCGCATGGACCCATAGAACCCAACAGTGGTATCAGAGCCCCATTCGTATGGTTAAGTTTGAATTAACATGCTAGAATCAAGATATAAATGGTTTATATGCTTATTGCATGTTTTGTATGCGGTAGAATGTTTATTGTTTATATGAAACAATATGAAAATCGTCTTCTCATTATCTTTGAATTAAATACGTAAAAAGCTGTTTGCTTGATTTGGATTGCTTTATGATTGGAATTGATTGAAATTCGGAAAATGCAAACTGGCAACTCAAGTTGTGCGACAGAGTTGGCCACGAGGAGAAAATCTGATAGTTGGGTTTGGTATGTCACGCGACAGATCTAGCCAACTGGCTGATGGCACCGCGCGACATAACTTGCCAGCATGAGCAAAATCAGTTTGTTGATTTTTTTGCTAATCTGTGATTATGTTTATAATCTGAGATGTTTATGTCTTAATCTGGATGCTATAAATTTCTGGAAATATAATTTATAGGGCTATGCTAGATTAATTCATTATGTATGCATGCTTAATTAATTTAAATGTGTTTTCATTAATTGTTGCGATGCATGAATTATATGTTCTTAAGTGTTAAGAATTTTATTAGATGTTTAGTTGAAACATTGAATTACAATTTTTTAAATGTTTAGTTGAAACGTTAAAATTTTGGTTTTATGATTGTTTATGAGAAACAAGTCAGTTTACGCAAAATTTGAAGGAATCGATTATTTATGAGAAATAAGTCGGTTTACGAGTCGATTGTTTATGAGAAACAAGTCGGTATACAAAGTATTGATTATGTTGCATTCAAATTGATAGTGTAATTGTGCATGACTAGGAGAGTTACGTCAAAGAAAGATTCGGTACTTAAGCGATCCTTGTGACTAACCTATTTTCTTGAAACTTGCACGGTGTACATTATGATTATCTTTGTTGATATGCTTATAATCTACTTTAAAGAACCTTCATTTAACTTTTAAGTTCTTTATGCCAATCCATGATTAAAACACTTGAGACCACTCGGATAGTTTTGGGTGGGCTTGCCATAGCAAGGTGCTTTGATTCTATTCCGTTTGCGAGCAAGATGAGGAAATGGTGGTTCCTATACGTTTAAAGTGGATGAACTTAATTGGGTTATCAAAATGGTTTTGGACCCAAGGCATAAGATGAGATTAAAATATGCTTAGACATAGGATGTCTTAAACAAATCTCATAAAAGATCTAAGAGTCATATATGATATGATTGATGTTTTCTACCTAATTAATTTAATCTTGAGCGGTGCGCCATAGCGTACTTGAGATTAAATTAAAGTTGGATCTTAGCCCATTATTATGCTTATTTGCATTGGAAGGTGTATGATTTAGTGGGAGTATTTGTAAAATACATTATTTGCTCTTAGATGATAAATGTGTTGGTATTGATATGTGTTCATATAATTTGTATATTTTGTTGTAGAAGTAATATTACATAATGATAATTGCGATTCGTCCTTATGAAGGACAAAATTTGAAAGGAACGACACAAATAATTCTGATTGGATCAGAAGCCTAAAGAATGGTTCTTAGGCACTTGTGTACGTTCTTGACGAATTCATTCCTGTTGAACCTACTGCAAATGTTGCAAATGGCAAATAAGGAAACAACATTAGAAACATGTTGATGATTCTGACAATATTGCTTGCCTTGTAATTGCCACCATGTTTAAAGGCTCTTATGAAGAACCTTGAACATATGGAAGTCAATTTTGTTCTAGCACAATGCACAACGGAAATGTTCCAACTGCAAGCTAGGCAAAAGATGTATGTTGTGGTGAAGGTTCCTAATGCATGAGATGCAGAAGGGAGCAATCCGCAAATGTGTTAATGGTTAACACAAGAAATGGGTTCATAAAGGAAGGAAAAGTAGGTAAAGCAAAGGTTGCTGAACCTAGGGCAAAAGTTGCAAAGCCAAAGAGGCTAAACCCAAAGTGTCTCAAAAGGATGCAGTTTGCTATCATTGCAATAAGATTGTCATTGGAAGCAAAGTTGCAAGGCTTATTAGGAAGGCCTAAAAGGTGAAGAAGGGCAATATGATTGCTACTACTTCAAGTAAATATATGATAGATATTTTCTTTTCGACTTCTTGTTCTTGGGTATATGTTATCGGATTGGATCCCACATTTGTTTAAATGTGCAAGAAACAAAGAATAGAAAGCTACTCAAAGAAGGTAAGTTAAACCTATGCATAAGAATGGAGCAAGGTTGCTACATTAGCCATAGGGACTTATGAACTCACTTTACCTTGTGAAGTAGTACTTGTTTTGAACAAGTATGACTACGTTCCGGATTAGAGTATGAGTATTATTTCCATTTCTTAAATGGATGATGAAGGATATAATTTTCTTATTTTCAATAAGAAGTTTTATATTTATTTAATGATATGCCTTATTGTAATGCATATGTCATTGAATGGTCTTCATATCCTTGATGATGAGAAACAAAATAACAATGAAGATATCTATGATATAAATGGGAAATCTAAACCGAATAATATGAACAACGCGTTCATATGGCATTGCCGGCTTGGTCAAATAAATAAGAAACATATATCTAAACTTCATTAACACGGACTTTTAGACTCATATGACCATGAATCATTTGAGGAATATGGATCTTATTTATTGGGATTATTGACCAAACCATCCTACACTAAAGTAGTGGGAGGGCTAGTGACTTATTGGTCATTATATATGAGATGTATGTGGACTATTAAGCAGCATTGCTAGGAGAGGATTTTGGTGTTTCATCAAATTCACCAATGACTTATCTTATTATGACTATGTCTATCTGATGAAGTCCAAAGGTGAATCGTTTGAGATGTTTCAAACATTTCAAGATGAAGTACAAAATAAACTTGGCAAAACTATTAAGTACTTCTATTAGATAGAGGTGATGATACTTGAGCCAAGAGTTTGACAATCATCTCAAAACTATAAAATCGTTTTAGAGTTGACTCCACCCGGAACACCACATTGTATGGTGTATCTGAAAAGGAGGAATTGAACCTTGTAGGACATGGTTCGTTCGATGATGTGTCAATTAGACTTTCCTATTTCCTATTTCTTTTGAGGATATGCATTAGAAATAATATGGTTACACTAAATCGAGTCCCTACTAAATCGGCTCCTAAGGCCCCACATAAGATGTGGCATGGAAGAAAACTTAGTTTGTCTTCCATGAAGATTTGGGGTTGCAAATTTTATGGGAAGAGACTTGTCCCTGATAAGTTAGCACCAAATCTGACAAGGTTATTTTCGGAAATTAATCTTACAACCGCAAAGAGAACAAAATGTTTGTTGCTCTATACGATTCGTTTCTTGAGAAATGGTTTCTCAATAAAGAATCTAGTGGGAGTAAAATTAATCTTGAAGAAATTCAAGAACCCGAAAATAATATGGAACCAAGAGTAGAGACGGAACCAAGTTCACAAAGAGTTGTGGAATCGGTTCAAGATGCACAAGTCCATCGTAGATTGGATAGGTTACGATCCGAACCCGAGAAATATTGATTTCTCATATCGGAAAGTAATGAAGTGGAAGTCATTGAGAATGACAATCCCACTTTCTATCTTGAGGCGATGTCCACTCCTAATTTGGATAAATGGTTAGGAACCATGGAGTCCGAATTACAGTCCATTTTTGATGATCAAGTTTGGAACTTGATTGAGCTACCTAAAGGTGTAAAAACTAAAGGGTGCAACTAGGTCTTCAAGACCGACATGGATGGGAAGATGTATACTTTCATGACTAAGGATTGTAGCAAAGGGATTTAGGTTGATTCATAGTATTGACTATGCTGAAACTTTTTCCGTCAGTTACAATGTCGAAGTCTATTAGAAATTCAATTGCCATGATCGCATATTACGAATATGTGATATGACAAATGGATGTCAAACGAATTTCTTAAGAATGTGTATAGTACACAACCCGAGAGTTTTGTCGATCCAAGAAAATCTAATAAAGTATGCTTGTTGCAAAGATCCATAAGATGGGTTGAAGCAAGCTTCAAGGATTGGAATCTTCATTTTGATGAATCGGTCAAAAGTTTGACTTCATTAAGTACGAAGATGAACCTTGTGTATACATTAAATTCAGTGGGAGCGTAGTATTATTTCTATTGTTTTATTACAATAATATCTTGCTCATTGGAAAAACGAAGTTCCGACACTGTCAAGTCTTGGTCAAGGAAAGGTTTCTCAATGAAAGATATGGGTGAAGCCGCTTACATCCTTGGCATCAAGATCTATAGAGATAGATCTAAAAGGAATAAATTGGATTGAGTCAAAATACTCAAATTGATAAGGTTCTTAGAAGAGTCTAAGATAAGTAACTTGTCAATGGGTCATGGTGTTTCTCTTAGCAATACTCATTGTCTTATGACAAGTGATGAGCTAAAAGGGAATGAATGAAGTTCCATATGCTTCGGCATTTGGATCTGTCATGTATGCCATGACTTGTACTAGACCCGACGTCTCATATGCTTTAAGCATGATGAGTCGATACCAATCTGATCCTGTGATAAGAACCATTGAATGGCAGTCAAGATGATCCTTAAGTACTTAAGAAGAACTAATGATACGTTCTTGGGATTTGAAAGATTGGAAGTTAATCTTGTTGTAAGGGTTACATAGATGCTAGCTTCCAAACTGACAAAGTTAATTTAAAATTGCAATTAGTATTTGTGTTTATGCTTATTAGAGGTACGGTTTTGTTGGAAGAGTTCCAAGCCGAAAATCGTAGCCGATTCTACTACTAAGGCCAAGTTCTAGCAACATATGATGTAGCTAAAAGAGGCAGTTTGGATCAAAAGTTCATTAGTATTTTGGAAATGTTCCAAGTATAACTAATCGGTGAAACTTTTGCTGTGACAATTGTGGTGCCATTTGTGCAAACAATGGAACCAAGGTCACAACAGCGATTCAAACACTCACTTAGACGTTCTTCGAGGAATTCATAAAGAATGAGAAGACGTTAAGATATACAAAGTATCAACCTATGATGACATAAGGGATTCACTAACAAAGACCCTCGTACAGGCAGAAGCATGATGGTCATGTTAGATCCATGAGTATTCGATACATAAATGGAGCCTAGTGCAAGTGGGAGACTGTTGGTGTAATGCCCTAGGCTTTAGTTATGATTAACTTAAAACCGTTATGTATCATCTTTATCGTTTAAGTTTATTATTTGATTATTATATATTTTGCATATTTATTGTAATAATCTACGTCCCTAATTATTAAGAGAATAATTAGTATAATTGTCAATGGATAATCATATGATTATATGCATAGAGATGCACATTGAAATTATGGGTACTTGTTAGAGAACAAGTGACTGGACTTGACCCGTATGAGATTTATGTCATGATCAAAATGTCATAATTAAATCTCATATGGTCACTTCATTTAGTCCCTAGACCTGAGATTATCATGACCTTACATATAATGAAAGTCATGTTTGATTCTAGTCAAACGATATCTTAACACGATATTTATAAAGGCTATCTTTGGCATGATCGGATTCATGATGGGAAGGATGATAAGTCAAGATGGAATTTGTCCCTTGAAAGAGAGATGTTTTGCTTGGGCCCTCGATGAGTGATAATGATAAAAGAGTGTGGCCACACCCCAATGCGATTGGATTATCATTATACTCAAGATCGAGAAAGCATTGAACAAATACAAGTTGACGAGGACCATGAATTGTGTTCAATATAACATCGTGAGACAAAGGGAGAAATGGAAGTGTACCATTGGAAACGTGAACTCTTACGTTATATTATTTGGGTAGACATAATGGCTTGCTAGAGTCCGCTTATGTCTTATGAGGATCGATATGATCGAGCTCATTGCCAACATAATATAATCTATTGGAGTCACACCTGACTAGAATGAATTGGTTAAACCAAAGGAAGTAATGATTGACGGTTCTGATATGGCTTGATGCAGCGCGCGACACAACGGGCCATCGGCATGTCTAGCCGCGCGACACAACAAGCCATAGAGGCGGTTTACACTTGTTTCCTAATTTGATTAGGGCACAAACTCTAATACTAAAGTAGTATAAATATGAGTCTGTAAACAGCCGAAAGCTAGCCGAATTTTCAAGAGAGAAAATCAACAAAAAGTTTCTCAATAATTCTTCCATAGGTTTAAGAATCTAGCAATTCTCAAGAACTGATCTTGGTTCATTCTAACGTGTGGACACTACTAGAGGGTCTTCACTCGTACAACGATCAAGGCCTAGAGTTCAAATTGTCCAAAGCAATCTGAAGGTTCAAAGGTTTTGAAGATCGAAGATTGTGATTCAAAATCACACCGATAAATTGTTCGATAGCTCAAGACCGAAAAGCAATAAAGGTTGATAAATTCTATCTCATAGGAATTCAATTTAATCATATAGAACGGATCTTAGGGCTTAGGTTTTTTGTTATTTAGATGCTTATTCCGCTGCGCATGGACCCATTGAACCCAACAGCATGATGATAGGTCTAAAGTCGCACGCCTACAAATTAAATATCAAGACTATACTCGGCTACAAAAACTGCAGCTAGGACAAGTCCAGGGTCGATCCACTGAAGAACGGTTATTCGATTGCACAATTGTCACTTGACAAGATTGGGGGTTTGTTTGATTGTAATTAAATTTCTAAAACAGAAATTAAAAAAAAAACTAAGTTGTAAACAATTAACGGGAAGCACTTCAGATTTGTCTCCGTCCCCGTTTATCAATTCAATATCATTGGCACAATTTCTTTCCCTTCCTCCCTATTCACTTGATCCGGAATATATTTCAACCCCTATTTCTTTCTTATTAATGGTTATGGGCAAACGGTGACACACTCACACTATTCCCTAATCAATACCTAAACCTAACTGACACAGTCTAGATTCACAATATTGATTGATAAAGCTTTAAGAAATTAAGATCAAGAATTTCACTATTCTTTTGCAAATAGATCAAAACCTAGTTTTACCCCCTTTTTAATTTACCACGACACGTGCATAAATCTCAAAGATGCTACTTGTGAAAAATCCTAATCTGACACAGACTTAAGATTAAACTAGCAAATAATCAATTAAAACAAGTAAAACTATGAATAGGGATTCAGAAATAAAGAAATAGATACCTCAATTGAATTAAACAAACGGTTCGGGATTCAAATCCGAAGCAAGAAATTTAGTTCTCCATAAAATTGCTGAAAACTCTAAGAAATAATGATAAAAAGTCTCACTCTAAAACTGTAGTTAAAACAAGTATTTATACTTGTTTCCAAATAACACTCCTAAAAACCTAGAAGGAAACTAAAAGGAAAAAGGAAAAAAAAAATAATAATAATAATAATACTAAATACTCCTCAATTCCATGCCAGCAAGCCTTCCAATTCAATTGCCTCGGTCAACGTACGGTTCCTTAGTCAGTGGCCGGTCAATGCTCTTGATTCCCTTGGTTGACCAACATTGATTTAGTTTCCAAACACATCTCACTTGGAATAAAGAAAAAGGAAAATCTTTACTAAATAAATTTAATACTCCTCCAACCACAATCCAGCACAAATTAAGCCTTGGTCAAAATGCTTGCATCCCACGTGCCATAAGCCACTGCCCGGGTCCACTTCACTTGAATTTGGAAACTTGAATTTCCCAATGTCCTACTACTGATGTATCCGTTTCAACTTAAATTGATTTTCAAAAATCTTCCTTCCCACTTTGGTCCTCGAACTCTGCTGCTTTGTAATTTGATCCTTGAACTTCAGCTTCTCGCAGTTTGGTCCCTGCACTTCTGATAATAACACTTTATCCTCCACAATAATACTTTTGCAGGGACAATACAAAATCACTCAAAATATCTCACAATTACAAAGATTTTCCATAACTTACTACTTCATAGTTTACTCAAACTTACATCAAAACTAGTCTAAATTACATCAAAATAATAATAAAATTTCGAGAAAAATAGGGAAATAATATATATAAAATCCACCACATCAAATTCCCCCACGCTTAGACCATTACTCGTCCCTGAGTAATATCCTAACCCCACTCTAAGCACCGGTCTAAACAGCGTAGCATGGGAGGAAAATGATCCCTAATCTCCTCTTAAAACCACCAATCAAAAAACCAACAACTCAAACAACTCTATTGGCCAGTATGTACTCGGAGAATAGAATCTCCGGGCCTCCACTTATTGTACTTCCAATATAACAATGATAACAATGGCCTTTAAGTCTCGACCCCAACTCCAAATATGCAAAAACGGGACATCCAAGCTAAGGCCCACACATCAAAAGCCAAGTGGGAACTTCAAAGATGTCCTAACTTTCCCCTCTAGCGCTTATCTTCACACTACGATCTCCCTCATAACTAAAGCTTTTCATGATGCTTTATAATTAAGCACAAACTTTACCTGCGTAACAAAACACCTACTCCCTTATATCTCTGTAGAAAAAGAATCGAGGATTTTCTAGCCTAACGCCTCTAAACCTTGAACCTCACTACGCCCTAATAGTGATCCTGTCCTACTCACTAGGCTCCAAATCTCTCCCTTATGTCTTCCCACACGGTGATATAAATAATAGAAAGTGTTTCACTCACTCACCTTTTCCCTAGGTAGTTTCGCTTTCTGCCTACCTAGACCTTCTCATTTTTCATTTCATTTTTTTTTCGTAAACACACCCTCTCCTTTTCGCTCTAAGTGCTCCTCTCGGGTTTTCACTTAGCTCTCTTTTTTTTTTTTTTTTTTTTCAGAAAGCGAAAAACAACATATACAATAATCCAATATACAATTCCCACCCCTCCCTAAATCTTGCATAGTCCCCTATGCATCACAACAAAGAGTAATATAAGAAAGATAAGGGGTAGGGATACCTCTCGGAGCTACCGAGGCGGCTCGAAATGGTAGTCCCATGGACCTTTGCCACCGAGGAGTCCGCATAGGCCAGGAAACGCGCCACCTCTTACGGCCATCTCCCCTGTCATTTTCATAATGGTGCCAACGCACAAGGCACCATATAATCGTGGAAGTTCCTCGATCCTTCGCTCGATCCATAGTAATGGCAAACCGCATATCCATACGAGTGCAATCAAACTGGGTCCACGCGGCTACTACCTCACCCATACTTCGCCGCCCCTGTAACCCGAAATAGCATCCGCAGCCTCTCTCTGATATATATAATCCCATTACATCCAGCCGTCGCTGCCGTCACCTCTCTGCGCTGGGACAACATATTCCGCTTCTTCCTCCAATCGTACTCTTCAATAATTCTTCAACGTTCATTCTCTTCTTACCTCTCCTCTTATTACTTTCAAGAGAGTCTCGATGAAATGGGCTCTAATTATCTTTCACCTTATCACCTCCTTCAAAACTCCACCGCACCCCCAAGCATGACTCTTTACTACAACTTGTGTAATCCAAATGAATGGGTACGGAAATCCATTCCGTTTATTCTCTCCTCATGTACTTGCATATTATCTGAAATGATGTCCCCCGATGAAATTCGTCCTCCGTTGATAATCAAATGAATCAATAATGCATGGTTCCACAGTAAACTTTTCAAATTGCTTTGTAGGAAGTATCTCTTGAACACACAAATTATATGAACCCCTTCGCCACTAGATTAAAGCTGCGTCTCCATCCACACTCTTGGCGAACCATCCGGGTTGGCTTGGTCCATTGGAGATGGATTGCCGCTCCAACGTCCTCGCCACATGACAAGCAAAATATACAACGCCGCAATCCCCATTTAATAATGCGAAAATACTCACGATTCCTCCACTTTTCACTTCCTAGGAAGCCCAGTAAAATTTATTAACATCCTCACTTCGAATTTTATCGTTTTTCCTCACGTATTAGGAGAGTACCCTCGATCCATAGGAGTTGGAGTTCATATTGGAATAAAATTCTCTTTCCACAACCAAACCTGTTTCCCTCCTCCGCGGCTCATCACAAAATTGTTGCCATTTTCGCATCCCAAATTTTTCGCAAGCCCAAAAGAACCAATAAAATAATGTGAAACCTTGTCTCTCCGCAATTATGGATCTATCCCGGTATGGAAATAAAAATAGTTTCTGTGGACATATAATGAATTAAACCTTGAGGAATCATGAGTGTCCTCACACCAGAGACGGAGTTCCGAGGGGCGGGAGGAGTGCGAAACTAGACGAACTTCTCAACAAACCTTTTTGCTTTTTCTTACTCCTCCCCTTTTCGATGGTTCATTCGCTTTTCCCATATTCATGGACGGCAAAATATAACTCCCAAAAACAATAAGCACCAACGTCTAACACAATTAATCTAAGTAATAACAAATACCCAACTTCTTTCTCAATCATAAACCGAAATCGCAAAGGATAGAGGGAAGAAGTTAGCTTCGAACCTTGCAATATTACGAAGAAATATCTGCACGATAACTCAAGCAGACTCGCCAGGAAAATTTCAAACTTGCCCGTTTTAATGCTGCAAACCCCGCCGGAAAACCTCTAAACACCGCCGGAGAATTCAAGGGGGCCTAGGATGAACTTTGCTCTCGAGGTTCAATGAGGACCGGTTAATGTCCCGAAGAAAGGTTTAAGCGGTGATGGGATGATGTTTTGTGGGATAATGGTGGGAAGGATTAAGTGGGAGAAAGACGAGGGAACTTGGGTCGGATTTAAATTGGGGGTGGCCGGAATTTAAGAGGGTTTAGAGAAAAGGGAGAGAGAACGGGTAGGCTGGGTTGGAGCTAATGGGACAAATACAGCACCATTTGCTTTATAATTGACCCTGATGGCACCAAGAACCCAATCCGACCCAAATTGGGAAATTCGGGACCCGTCATACTCCTTCCCAATTTCAGTTTTGACGAGCATTGAGAAAGACGGCTGAGGCTGTAGCCAGCTGGCTTTTGGAGCGAGGCGACTTACGGGGCACAATAATACCGTAAGTCAAGGGCTTGGATTGATTAAAAACGAGGCGGGCGCCTTGACAATACACGATGGCAGGCGGCCAGCATCAAGATCCGTGCCTTCGCCTTGGATTGCACAATGATGAGGCGGACGCCAAGATAAATTGGAAGCGGGCGCCTGCAAAGTAATTCTTTGGTCTTCACTGTTACGGCCAGGTTTTTGAGGCGTGCGCACATGGGAAAATGGGCGGCCGCCTTGGATACTAAAATTGTCAGCCCTTTCCTACTGCCAAGCGCTCGAACTCAAAATAGATAGATAGAAAGGTATATATATTTTTCTTTTTTTTTTTTTTTTTTTGTAGAATAAAGAAAAGGCCCAGTGGCTATTATTTCTTGCTTCATCCCTCGTTTCGAACTGCCAAATTCTCGCACGAAAACACCACAAACAAAGGAATACCCCGTCGAAGCACCGGACTTCTATATAAATAAATAAAATAAAAAAGAATTGTAAAAAGATAAAAAGCAGGAGAAATTCTCAAGGGTTGCTCTCCCAGTTAGCGCTCTTTACCGCTCTTTAAGCAGACCAAATGCCGGGTTTAATGCCCCAGGCATAGCATATGACTTCAATCGCATAATTAGGATCGTATAGATCCATTTATATCTCTCTTTATCATCCTCCACTTTGAGTAATATCACTCTACCATCAAAATAGGGGCTTCAACCTTTGCCTCTCCATTTACCTTGAACTCTTGGTTCCTCCACAGGAGAGAGACTGAAGCGATCATATCGCACTCATGCTGGAATAATACCTCCCCTGCACCAAATAGGGACCTGGCCCACCGGGACCTTAATTTTTTAATGGAAAACAGAAAACGCAATGGAGTCAAACAGAGGACTTTTTGACCCAACTTTAAATTCCTCCTTAAAATCATTTTATCGTGCCACGCTTTGCTCGTTCCTTGTAGGGATAAATTCATTTTCGTAGCCCTCTCTACCGGATCTCATCAAGTTCATTCCAATTGTAATTTCCTCTCCTCACTCGGACCCGCCTAAGCTTCATATTGAACTTTTGATTGCCCAAAAGGCTTGTGTGTTCTAGTTCCGGACGGCAAGTGCTCGACATGGCTTCCCAAACACTAATGCGATACTGGGACATACCAAATAAAGGTGTCTTCAGTAGGCGCGCACGATGAGGCCGCATAAAGCATCTTCTAAGCCTAAGACTCCGCCTCTTTGGCCTATTCGGAGTTCCACTTCATTTTTCGAGGATGGACTTTGATTTCCCTATTAGATACCTCGGCTTTTTTACCGCCATTTCTTGTTCTGGGGGTGATAGGGCGGTGGGAGACTCTTTAATGAGTGATGTTATACTTTTTGACCAAGGCCTCCACTTCATCCTATTGTAAAAATGAGTTCCCCTATCACCGATTAAGCGCTCACTAGGCATCCCAAATCTAGACACAACATTACTCTTGAGGAAACTGCGCACCACCACTTTAGAATCATCCAGCGTGGTAGGGATCGCTTCGACCCACTTGGCAGACGTAGTCCACTGCAAGCAAGATGTACACAAAACCAAAAGAAATCAGAGAACGGACTCCATAAAGTCAATCCCCCACACATCAAAAATTTCGCAATTCATTACGGGATGCTTTTGTGGCATCTCTATCGCGGCGTCCTATATTTCCAACACGTTGGCACCTGTCACAAGTGACTCATACAAAAGGCAAGTGGGTATCCATATCCTCCAGCTCATCTACCGGCTCTAGCTGTGGGCCGTTTATAAATTGTAGAGTCTCAATGATGATTTCTCTGACCCTTTTTATTTCCTCAGCACCCAAGTGTGGAGCTTCTACCCCGATCATGTCATCTAGTTCAGCAGCTATTTCCAAGTTGGAGGCCCCTGAGTTTTGGTTGACTGGGAGGCATAGGTCACCAATGATAACCTGGTCGACCAAAGTTGCATAGGGTGCGACCTGTGTGTTCTTAGAGGGATGTGTCGGCTCATTCATGATGTGGTCATGTGAGGGATAGGTCGCCTCTTCTACACATTGGATTGTAGATAGCTAGAAAGTAATGGTGACAGACTTTGAGAACTTCCAACTGGCCTCTGTAGTGTCTATTTACAACTCTCTCTTTTTCTTGGAATGGAACACGTGATTCAGATACTCCCTAGTTGTGCTTAGAATGCACCCAACTCCGAGCATGGTGAGGGATGGAGGGCATCATTCCTAGTGCGACCTGTCCAGGTATACCCAGTATATCATGGTAATCACTTATAATATTAATAACTATAAATGTTACCTCTAGCTCTATCTGACCCTTTGCGTCAACCCTGTGATTGGTGAAGCCCTCCAGTCGACCTGAGTAAGGCGATAACCTGACATATGTTAAAACGATGTCTAGGAAATTTTTGTAGTAGAGGATGTCTTTGCAGGCCCCTGTGTCGACCAAAATCCTACTGAATGTACAGTCATCAATGAGCCCTGGAATCACCAATATCTGTTCTCTCGCTGTCATGCTGGCAGCTAGCTCGTACGGGTAGAAACTGATCACCTCATCTTGAACACAACTTCTAGGGGGCACATATGGAGCTTTACTCAGCTGGAAGATCTTGTGCTTAAGTGACGTGCTGCTCGTCTCCTCAACAATTACCCCCAAATTCAATCTTGGTTGCCTGGGCTCGGGTACACCCCTTGTAGGTCGATCTCCTCCTGCAGGGCGACCTCCTTTCACAAACCTATCCAGCCTTCCTTTGTTCACCCACTTCTAGATGATCCTCTTCAAGCTCATACATTTCTCCATGGTGTGCCCGATGTCCTTGTGGCACTCGAAGTACCTGCCATTATCCCTTCTGAACTTATTTTGGGTGTTCATTGGGGCAGGGGGACCTAGGTCGACCACGTTCATGATTTATGTCCGACTAACCGTGAGTGTGGTGAAACTTTCAGGGACTCTTTCGGTGACCCTAGTTCTATTCTTCCCCTCATTGTTATCATTCTTGGCATGTCCTCATTTGGTCAACTCACCACCCTCTGAATATTTTGAGCTTCTATCCTTCTTCCTTTCTTTTCGTTCCTCAGTCACGGCCACATCATAGGCCCTCTCAAACAACTCCTTCCTCGTAGTTGCCCTCCTAACTTGGAGCTTATAATCCAAATCAGGAAAGGACACCCCATTCCTGAAGCAATTGATGACCTCCCTATTTGTGAGGTCTTCCTCTATTTGGTCGACCAACTCCTTGAACCTGGTGAAGTAACTCATGGTACTCTCTGTCTTACCCGGAGTCATGTTGTTTAGGTCGGTGACTGTTTTCTTACGAGCCCCCACTGTAGAAAATCTCTACAAGAACTTCCTTCTCATATAACTCCATGAGGTAATGCATCCAATTGATAGATCGCGGAACCCAAGTCGGTCTTACTTTTTGTGAAGGCGTCTTCTGGTTAATGGCTTGCGTATCACATCATCCTCGGATGAGACCAAACAGCATAGTGGCCTCAAAGTGCTGCATATGATTCAATGCATTGGTCGTGCACGAATACTTTTCTAACACTAAAGGGACTCTGAACCCTAAGGTCAACCTTTGTCGAGGATGTACTTGGCCAAAGGTCGAAGAGTACAATCATTTTGTTCGACTTTCCCATTATTTGCCTTACGATCTGCCTCCATATAATCTAACCTCATCTTCAGATTGAGAAGCTCCCTAACGTATAGGTCGCCTCTTTGGTGGGAGATAGAATTGGAATTTTGCCTCTCCTCATAGTGGTGTTCCCTGCTAGAGAGTGTCCTCTGTCTTTCCTCCCTTGTAGGGGTCCTTTCTCTTCTATCCTGCCTGTGAGGCGATCGCTCCCCCCTTCAAGGCGACCTATGCTGAGCTCTGTCAGCTTCGAGTTGCCTTCTCGAGCCGAGCCGCCTTCCCTCTCTCTGTTGGTTGAGAGCCTATCCCTTAGGTCGCGGCTCCCTGTCTACGGAGATGTGGGTAGGGGGAGGCCTTTCACTCCTTCTTTCATCTTCAGACGGCCTAGGACCCCCGTTAACACGCCTATGGGAAGTGAGGGATGGAGCTACCCTTTGTGATCTTATGTCGTCCTTTTTTAGAGACTCGGGTAGCTCGAGCAACTTATTATGCACCTCGAGCAAGCTTTGCAACAATCTAGCACGCTCCAGTAAGATCTCCTTCCTATTAAGGTGAGAAGCTGAGGGACCTGCAACGGCGCCTACATCTGTTCGACATGTCTGGATCCTTTTTGCTTGCTGGTTCACTCCTTGATTAGGCATGAGCCTCTTCTCCCTACTCCTATCTTGCAATCCCATCCCGTCGACCACTCTGTTGGAGCGGGTGGCTCTCCTAGTGGGGTGACCAGGTGGAGGAGGAGGTAAGTTGGCAGTACGATTTCCAGCACCTGCATTTGTGCCTGGGTTGTTTCCCCCGACGTTCTCATAGATTGGTTCACTAGAGGCAGTAGCAGTATGTCCGTCTAATACCATGTCTGTGATTATGCAAGGTTTCAAGGTCTAGCGTTATCGATTACTGGCAATGAAACAAAACTGATGACGCAAGAAACGATCCAAATCAGACTTTGTATAGCAATAGGTTGATCTCCAGCAATTAGAAACTGAAACCACGAACAAACGACTTGTCGGGATGGTCTACGGCTAAGACCATGCGTCGTGATAATGAGATGTCGAGTTATATGATGTTATAAACGGTATGAAAATGACGTAATCTTAAAATAGGCAAAATAACATTACCTTTTACTCCGTTCAATATATATGTGTGTGTGTGTCATAACATTATTGGTTCACGAAAGTAAGAAATTGAACCTGAGTCTTAAATATAAGTCTTTATTTTCAAGATGTAATCTCAAATTTTGGCATTTTAGGACGTACCAAGAGTCCGACAATGGTCCTTTATACTCATGTATTAAAGCTTAGTAAGGTCCCAACACGGCCCACCCCGAGAAAGTATAATAAGAAAAGCCCAGTGAAACAAAGTCCAATAAGGCCCATGTCTAACTTTGTACCAATCTAAAACCCTAGTCCTCAAAACTGCAACCGGTGAAGCCATTGTCGCCTGTTCTTCTTGCCCTAGTGAGTTCTCTCTCTCTCTCTCTCTCACACACACACACACACACACACACACACGCCCGCTCATGCAGTTCTCTCACCTCGTACTGTCGTTTCCTAATTTTTCTTAATCGTGTTCATGTTAGAAAGATCAAAGACCCAAAGCTTGAATTGTACGATTGTGTTTTTGTGTTTCATGTTTCTGATGTATTTTGGGTCTTTTATTATTCTAATCCCATGATAATATTCGTCTTACAGGAATAGGGTTCCTTTCTGAGAGAAATTAGCCATGAGGTTGGAGAAGTGTTATTTCTGTTCCTCGACTGTATATCCCGGCCATGGCATTCAGTTTGTCAGGAATGATGCAAAGGTATATGTTTTCTCTTTACTATCTTCCCCTTGATTATTTTGTTGTTTTCAATTTTTATAGAGTAACATAAATTGATGTTATGGAGGGAGAAACACTTTGCGGCTGAATTTTTTCATTATCATATTTGTATGTATCTATCTGGGTAATCAGAATACTCCCTTTGTCCCTAAATTAACTTCCAATTTTCACTTTTAGGGACATTTGAGAAGAGTTGATATTTAAGCATTTTTAGTAGTATAATTTCATAAAAACTCACTTTTAGGACATTTCAGAAGAGTTCAGATTTTAGCATTTTAGTAGCATAATTACATAAAAACCATTAATGATCTCACCATATTACATCATTAGTGTGAGTGAATTAAAACTTGTTTTGTGGGGGAGGGGGTTTAGTTTGGACATTCATTTTGGGACAAAAGTTGTGAAGAAATAGACATTCATTTTCAATTAGGGACACAGGAAGTATAAAAATATGTAATGCTTTCTGATGAGATTATTGCCAGTAGTATTGGTATGGTATTGTTGCCTAGTGCACTTGCATGAGCTAAATTTGTGGAGCAGCTTATGAGAATGGAGGAATCAAGGATTTCTGGTCAATAAGCATGATGCTCATCTTATACCTTGCCATCAGTAGGAGACTTGTGCACTTTGATCAAGTCCTGGCTTGTTCTTCAAATTTGGAGCCCAATGCCAACTCTTCTGTTAGCCCCACCCCCCATTTTTTAAAACACGATATATTTTACTATATATTATTTGAACAAGTTCCTTCTAGCATACTTAGCAGCAATATCACGAATCAAAGTAAAAGCTTTGACGGATAACCAATTAACATTAACAATTTAGCATCCAATTGTAATGAAACGAGATTAGGGAGTAAATAAAAAATGATATTGGTTGTGGGAATGCTAAATGAATTATCGGAGATGATGATTGAAACAGAGTTTTGAATAAGTCAGTGTTCTCTTACGACGCCGATATTGTGGTACTTTTATTTCAGATTGAAAGATAGATTGATGAATTGAAAAGGGTGTCGTTATTGAGATTACGCAGAGATGAGAAATGAGATGATTTTTCTCAAAAGCCTCAAAATGCTACTCCTATATCACTTTACAATGTTGAAGGGTATAAAAAGTCCCTATAGTTTGAATAAATTTTCCATAAATGTCTTTTTCACATTAGGCTGGACATTTGGGCTCCTGAGATGGTCATTTTGATATTGATCAGCTGTTGAATGGGTTGACATATGGATATAGATTTGAGGTTTATATTTTAATATAGGGATAAAAAATTTGGACCACAAAATACTACTCCGTCCCTAAATGAATGTCAAAAAAAAGTTTCAAATTTGCTCTTGATCAAGAGCAAATTTGGAAAAAAAATCGACATTCATTTAGGGACACAGGGAGTACTTTTTTTGCAGGCCAAAGCGCAGCTTCATTGGCTTTGGCATAGAGCCGACCATGGATCAGGGGTTTTGGTGTATCACATTACATCACTGTAGTATTGTAGATGAACCAACTTGAGTTTTCTGTTAGATTTTGGACCCGTTATGTTTAGTTGAACTCAAGGAAACCTATGTTTGCACTCTACAATGTTGCTTCTTCATTAAAATGAGCTAAGAAGTACTATCATAATTCAGGTTTACTAGAGTCAGGCTAAAATATGAGTTTGCTTAATTTATTAAACAGCCCTCTACATGTAAAGGTTGAATGTTGGAGCTCAGGTTAATTGAGCTAGTCTTTGCAGAGCTATTGAAGGTGTCTGCATCCCTTGGGGAAAAAATATGAAAAGCTGATTTTGTGGGCAGCAGGGTCATCAAAAGGGCTTATTCTCATGTATTACGGAGTATACTCTTTTGAGTTGCTAAATATATGAAAAAATTATGTTTACTTTAATAATGACTATGTTATTATATTAACTTCATAGGATCTTGACTCCTTTTTGTTACGTTACAGATCTTTAGATTTTGTAGATCGAAATGCCACAAGAACTTCAAAATGAAGAGGAATCCTCGCAAGGTTAAATGGACCAAAACTTACCGTCGCTTACATGGAAAAGACATGACACAGGTACATTTAATCTTCCTTTGTCTTTTCTTTTAGGTGATACTGTAATATATTGATGTCTGATGTGTTTGGTTCACACATTCCTTTGATGTGGCAAATTAAATCTTCAAGGACTCCACATTTGAGTTTGAGAGGAAGAGAAATAGGCCAGAGAGATACGACAGGACTCTTGCTGAGAAT
The DNA here is from genome assembly GCA_022495995.1 of Adenophora triphylla var. japonica. Taxonomy (NCBI): domain Eukaryota; kingdom Viridiplantae; phylum Streptophyta; class Magnoliopsida; order Asterales; family Campanulaceae; genus Adenophora; species Adenophora triphylla. The sequence continues at coordinate 149,927 of JAFEMH010003863.1, forward strand.
ACCCTTAAAGCCATTAAGAAGATTGACAAAGTCAGAGTTGATAGAGAGAGCAGGCACCATAAAAATAGGTCTGTCTTCCATTCCATTATTGTTTTTGCTAAAGGGCAGTGATATAATATATACTGTATTTATGCGTGTGTTTTTCCTACTTCCTAAATATTTGAAAATGGGCAGGATGGTTGGAGTTAAAGGGAAGAACCGAAAGGAGGCTCAGAAAGAATTGGAGCAGAGTATCCACATGGTCAAAGCTCCCGGTGCCCTCCAACAGGAGCCATCTCTCACGCTACCAAAGACCAAGGTCAAGGTTTCACAACAGAAGGCGGAAGATAATCGCATGGAGGAGTAATCTGATACAGGCAGAAAATGTAGCCCTTGAATTTTGCCCCATAGATTGTTGTAAAGACGCGACTTTGGTATCATTCCAGAGATTGGTAACTTGCGTACTACATAATTACTCTTTTAAAGTTTTGTATTAAATTTACAAGTCCTCAGAAGAAAGACCAATTTTATGTTATGGCCCATATGTTTGAATCTTCTTATTATGGTTATATTTTCTTGTTTTCTCTAGCCTGCAGATTTAACCTTCTACTTTTTTTTGTGTTAATAAATCTTTGAGATAGGGTGAATTTTACCAATAAAAATAACACATTTTAATTTTTACCAAAGAATTGCTTGGTTGAAATCAAACCCCCCCCCCCCCCTATAGTCCCTGGCCCCTTTATAATAATTTGAAATGGCAACACTATCCCTAACCTTTCTCTCTTTTCTCTCTATGCATTCCTCTTCTATGCGCTATAGTGACATGGGTACCAAGGCTTCAACAGCTTCAATGGCGAGTCTGAACTTTGTTAACATAACCAGAATAATCGGACATCCTCTTTCAATATCGCGAATCATAGTTTCCAGCCTCAAACTCAATCAAGTTCCATTCCCTTCATCCTCCTTCACAAAACCCAATCATCGCTCAATTCAACCCAATTTCCTCTTCCCATTGGAAGATTTCGATTGGTGATTCGAGTTTGTTGATCAAACCCATTTAGATTAACCCATATGATTCTTTCAATTCATTTTCCGGTAAAGAAAACCAAACCCCAAGATTTGTCAAAACCCCTCTTGTCGTAAACCCGCTGGTGGTGGTCCCCTTCCGGCCACTAATCATTAAATTGAATAAATGAGAAATTGATTTTTTATTTCTTTAAAGGGTATTTGAAACAAATTTATCTTTTCATCTTTTGATTTAAACATCTGAGAAATTGTGTACCAATTGAGAAAAATTGAGAGATGAATTTACTAGTTTTTATACTTAATTATGAACAAATGAGAAATGATTTAAACATTTGTGATTTCTCTATTGTTGAAGGATCATGTGAATAATTGAGAAATGACTTCACAATTCATTCATCAATGAGAAAATTTGATCTTCGGTTACTAAATGATATCAGACAATATACTTATCTTTAGTTTAAACATATGAGAAATTGATTTCTCAATTTTTTAAAATGGTATTTGACAACACAGTCATCTTTCGTTTAAACATATGAGTAATTGTTTTAAGGGTATTCGACAACACATTCATCTTTAATTGAAAATTTGATAACTAAATCGTGAAAAATGAGAGATAAAGTCTTTTAAAGGGTATTCATTATTTCATCTTTAAATTTAAACATTTGAGAAATTAAGTATCAAATGTGAAAAATTGAGAGATAAATTTATCAGTTTTTATCAATTATGAATAAATGAAAAATGAATATTTCAGTTTTTGTACCCATGTGTGAACAAATGAGAAATGAAGGTCTCAAATATTGAGTATTAATTGTGAAAAATTGAGAGATGAATTTATCAGTTTTATACTGAATTTTTGTACAGAAATATGAATATGTGAGAAATGAATATCTCAGTTTTTATACTCAGATGTGAACAAATAAAAAATAGCTTTTTCATATTTTTACAAGTGAAAAATGAATTTCTTATTTTTAAAATTTGAATCGTATGTTGAGTTTACTTGTTTGATTTATCTTAACGAACGATTAAAACAGTGGTTTCAAAATTATTTTCTTTAATTTGTAGATTTTGAGATATCAGGTTTTAAAATTTTGAGGAAAAAAACAAAAGGAAGAAGGGAAAGGATATGGGGGAGAGAGAGAGAGAAGGAAGTGAGAAAGTGGCGCGTCCAGTCCAGCAAAGAAAAAAGGTAAAAGGACAAGACTGTCAAAAAAAAATATTAGGGACTTTTTTATGAGATAATGAAAAGAATAAAAGTAGGGTAGGGGTAATAGTAACAAAAGCTTGCTTACAAAATCATAGTTTGTAATGATTTTATAGGCATTTTTAATTAAAGTGTATTGGGTCTGCTGGTATCGATAAAATCAATAAAATATTTTCAACTCATTTTATGAGCAAGATTTTGTAACTTTATTTTTTATCCCTCGAAAAAAAGAATAATATCAGTCCTTATATGTAGTTTTTATTTGAGTAAAAAATTTATTGGTCAAGCCTCTATATTAACTCAGCGAAAAATTACTGCTTGTGTATTAGATCTGTGTTTGGTTGCGGAGCTTTTTGTGTTGAAAACAGTAAATTCTTAAGGCTAATACACAAAAAATATGATGCCTTTCCTTTTTTCCTTTCTTTCGAATTCTAAGTTAGAAGATAATGCAGCCAAATCCATTCAATTTATTTGATTTGAAGCATCATGACTTCAAACACAACAAAGTGAAACTGATATGGAGTCTTCATGGGGGATCTAACAAGACTAATCTTGTGATTTCAGGCATGAATTATACATTGATAACTGAAAATTTGATTGGATTTTCTTCCCTTTGTACCCAAAAAAATGAAAATTTGATTGTGGGGTGCCAGCCTCAGAAAGCTGTAGATATAAATCAACTGTTACAAGTTCAAATCTCGGAGTTTGTATCGGGCAGCTGAATAATGTGTACGAAATGCCAACGCCTAATAGACCTTGCGGACCTAATGTAAGAGCAATAAAGGGAGCTAACTATGACTCGGCTAAAAACGATCTATGGAACCCTTCGAAACTTTTCCAGATCATGCATTTGCATCATTTCTTAATGCTACTAGGGTTGTATTCATACAAATCAAGAAATAATTAACCGTTTACGCTTCATGTTATTTGTTGGCTTGTCTGGAACCTTTCCTTTCTTAGCCTCTCAAGCTCCTGAACCATTTGCCAGTGTTCGTGGGAAAGACTTGTCTCCCCTAAACTCACTGACATTAGCCTGCCCATTGTAAGCCACCTGAAAAGAGAGTGCATATGTTACCTCTATAATCACAAAACTAAAGCACAGATGAGAAGATAAATAGTACGGAGTAAGTTACTGTTGAATGAACCTGCTAAAGTCTTCACTGCCTAAGCTCCGGTCTACTTGCCTAGCTGCAACCAGGTCATCTTCTACAACCTAATATGCATCAGACACAAGTCAACCATAAAAATCATGAATAAACTAAACTCACACAAGATAAAGCATGTATACTCCCTCCGTCCCATAATAAATTTAGCTCATTCCTTTTTAATCTGTCTCAAATTAAATGTCGTGTTTTTAAATAAGGAAACAATCTTATGGTAAATTTACTATGGTACAAGCAAGAAACAAACTAAAGCATAGTATTTCTTATAAACTTTGACAAGTCAAATGAAACATTTATTTTGGGACGGAGGGGCTATTTCTTAACAAGCAGAAGCAGATATAAGCAGTTACTTCTAACAAAGATGTTTGATTCTTAAAACATTATTCTGTTTCTAATGGGACAGATGCTCTGATGCTTGGACTTTTTGGTTTACCCCGCCGTACCCGTGTCGGACACTCCTATGTTAGTCTTGTTGACAAGGGTCCGACGAGGTAAACCAAAGAGTCCGAGCATCATAGGATAGATGTACAAGGTTATGGACATGCCTCATGCCTCAGATTAAGATGTGATGATACCTTTTGCATTTCTGCATCAATAGAATGTGGGAATGACTTGAGAGTTGCCAAGTACCATCGCCAAGCTTTCAATGTTTCTGCTTCCACTATTTCCAAGGAACCCACAGAAGTTGGACAGAAAGGAAGAACTAGATCAGCTGGTAGGATGTTGGACTTTCCCTCAGAAAGTATTAATAATTGAACGTCTGCATCCATCTTCATTTTATAGTACTTAAAGTCATAGTCCACCTGTGAAATGACAAAATGAGAGCATGCACTAAGAAAGTAGTCCTAGTTTCAATGAATCACGGAACACCCTATCAAATTTGGACTTTTTTTCTATTTTGGGACGGAGGGAGTAGCTAACATCAGATGCAAAATAGAAATTATATGCACACCTCATTAGGGTAAATGGAGGGCTAGTTTGAAAACTTACCTTTTGGGAATCCATCAGGTTCTTTAGCAAACTTGTATTTTCAACCCCCTTGGAGTTTAGGGTCCCTGATTGTAATGGTGTCTCATCAATTGTAAAGTGAGAGCCCTCTGCTAGCTGTAGGGCCCCAGTCACAAGTCTGAAGCATTATCAATAAGAATGTGAGTGACAATAACGAAACGATTAACCGATGTGTAAATATTACCAACTAGAGAGTGGTCTGTAGTAGGTTGTTAACTTCTGATACCTGTTTGTTTGGTAATCCTTTACTGGAGCAAGTGAAGCAGTGTTAAGATAATCCACCGTGAGAGGAACATAGCGTGTGAAAGGAAGAAGATTCTTGATTACATGGTTTATACGGTCACCAAAAATAGATATGCTTTCCTTGTTAAAATTCATAAGATTAAGTGAAAGCTTCCCGACAGCATAGGACTCAACCCTGGCATGCACCTGCAGCAAAAGAACACATTAGTTTTTGCATGAGAGTCTAAAGGAAGAAAAGAAAAAAAAGGGTCTGATAAAAGGATTAAATCAAGCATTTGGCATTTTCATAAGGTAGATTGGCTGATCTTATTTTCATAAGGTAGAGTGTCTGATCTTATTAGAAACGGAATTTAGATGAAAATTGCCCTCAAATGTAAGATAGTAACAAGTAAAGATCTCCAGGACGGTTGTCTATAGATCCTAATTTCCTAGTTCCCGTTTTATCAGCTTTTTTCACCTCTTTCTTTGAAGATATGTAAGCATGATATTATATACGAGTCTAGCATAACAGAAAGAGCTATATTCGCAAGATACCTTAGATAAAAGATGCAATAACATGAAATGAGCAGCCACTGCATCGTCTCCAAGAGCTGCAGTGAGATAGCGCAATAAGGTATCCCTTATCCCTCTAACTAAGCATGAATTCGTCTACAAGATCAGAATATACAAAGTGGTTGGTCAACAATATGGCAAAACAAAGGCAAGCATAAGATGAAACACCCTAATAAACGCAGGCAATGTCATTCCTAGATCCACCCACCTCCAATTTTGGTAAATCAAGCATGAAATCATTAACTAAAAGCTTCCTGTGTGCAAGGCAATGAAGTCGAGGCACCTGCAAACAGTGAATGGAATGTAAACATCTTGATAGATACAAGTCAGACTAAATATGACACATTTGGAGGTTTCTGAATGAGACTCCATTTAAAAATAAAATAAAATTATCAAATGAAATTACAGCTGATAACAGAAGCATGATCATGTACACCGGAATAGCTTGCAACACTTCCCAGAACTGATTTGAATATACAAGTCATTATTTTTTTTTTTCAAAAAGCTTAACTCAGTTAAGTTCTAAATAAATCTCCATATAAATTTTTGTTTAGGATATTATTAAATACACATTCCGTGCAGTGCTCCTTGGACTATCTACAAGACGATGTACAAATTTCATGGTACAAGGGGAAGAACCTGATGCTATCCTATGTAGAATCAATCCACTAGACCATGCCAGGTACAAAACAGACAAGTGAAACCAAGGATGTGAATTATGTATCTACTAATGATGATAAACCCAATGCTTCCGTATTTAAATTGTCAGATTCCTAGGATACTATACAGCTGGAATTGTAGAAGAAAATGAGGAACTTTTCTTACAATGGGATCAGGAAACTAAACACAACTTACAAAACTTATCTCCACGACCCAGTTAATGTGCTAAACATGCAATTAGAAGTGTATTGTTAATTGGTACAGGAAACACATACTATTCAAAATGGTTATAGATAATGAAATAAGACCTTGCTAGGAGGTAACTGCACCAATTCATCGTCCCGGAACCCATTTTCAACTTCATTAGCGTCGTCTTTATCTAGTGTAACCTCTGGATCGAATGCAAGGACTCCAATAAACTCAAAGACATCATTCAGCTTCAAGTCGGATTCTGGAGTGTCGTAGATCTGTAGAATCAGAACTTAAATAAATAAACTTTGGCTTACCACAGGGAAATCATGCAGGTATATACTTTTTGACAGCTAAAGGGAAAAATAAAGGATCAAATTTACCTTCACTAAGCAGGGACAGTAATTTTTGTCAACATCAGACACTAAACTCAAACAAGAAGAAGTCCCTCCAGCTATGGCCTCCTTGGCAGGGAACTCACCTTCTCTCTATACAGAATAACATGTAAAAAGGGTTAACAAGTACATAAGAAGATCATACCAAATTAAGATCTAAGTTAGTTAGTTTATAGAAGCATATTAGAAATTACCAATTATTTTCCATGTTCATTTATTTCATCAATAGAAGTCTATTGACATAATACAACAGTGAAAATCTTTTAGGTTCAAGGGACATCTGGTACTTGAGAACCTGTCACACATTACACTAGCAGAACCTTAAGAAGTAGGTCTTGGTCTCACAGAATTCTATCTGTTTCCAGTGTTCAAAGTTACAATTGAAAAGTTTGGACCACAATAATAACTAATGGGTTAACTATACATAAAGAATTATATTTGGTCTACTAGACTATCCAAGTTGCTTCAGAAACTTGTTGACAGAGACAGTTTCGGGTTCTGCTAAAAAGTTCAATTAACCTTTAGAAGCGGTACTTTTATAATTTCAAATAGATTCCAGAAGGGAAGTGCTGGAAGAAGTTACACAACCTTCACGGGCACAAGCAAAAGGAGAACCAAAATATAGACAGCTATGGAGAGAAAAGAGATGATGCACACAAAAAATACAATACATGGAATATCGTTGTGCTTACCATCTTCTTTGCAGATGAGGAACCGGGAAGCACATCTGCGTCCTGTATTGAAAACAATAAGTCGGATCAATAGAATAAGATGAAGAAAACTCGAAATAGAAAGACATGTTGAACCACACTCGATTCAACTCGGACTATGTGGAAGCTTAAGATGTCCCCAGTAAATTCCATAGCGAGACTTGAGCATTAAGCGAGTTCAGACAGTAACGCATATCACTAGAATGTAAGCAGTAAAGAACATCGATTTTTTGATATCTAAACACAAATGCCTTTTTTATGGTGCAGTAGCAAGGGACTAGCACTTTACAGTCATTTGATTTATTTAACTATACAAATGAAAATCTAAAACTCATTATTGATACACCATCAATAATACTATCAATTGTAAGTTTTAGATCTTCATTTGTATAATTAAATCAACCTTAAATTATTGTTCAAAGTTTCTTCATAATAAATGTAAAAAAAGTGGGACAATCATTTTGAGAAGGAGGGAGTAATTAAATTGGGTTCGTTTTCGTTTGATGGGTAGAGCTTTCCTTTTATTTTTTACTCAAATCCCCAACTTGAATCTGACATTTCATCTGTCTCATGATAAATATTAATGTATCCTGCACAACATAGGTGGACGATAAAATTTCAAATTCGGTGTTTATTCGAGAACAAAAATTTGAAAGATCATTAGAGGTATTACTTGTTTTTTTATCATCATCCTTCTTTGCCTTGGCTGAAACTGAGAGGTGAAAGATCCATTGGATCAAACTGAAAATTAATTCTAACAACTAAATCTATTTCATATTCACAGTCACACTTGATTGTTACATATCATTACCTGTTCTCTATATGCTTCAAGGAACAAAAACTAATTACTTCATACAATATACACCATCCCAACCTCAAGTAGAGAAGCTGGTGGCACCTTAAGAGCTACATCAGGTCCTCTACAGTTCCTTCTCAAAAAACTATACCCGAAATTTATCCCCAACTTCTTAAGAATCGAAGATCCTTTCTTTGCTTTAACGTGTGAGTGACCAAGTATGAATGCAGTCCCCGATTGCTGGGCCCCAAACAGATCCGATAGCTCTTCTTGCATCTCTCGATGATTTCCGTCAGAATCATTATCTAACTCAAACCTCACTCTTCTTTCTCTCACATGGACAGCCTCCATTTCAGTTATGTCAGTTATGCTTTCAACTGTCGGGAACCCTACTGATACACTTGCTGGTTGTACGCTGTCTTCTATTTCAAAAGCTGGAAGAGTTCCTATCACTGCTAGCCTGTATTCCCCTGATGAACGGCTTGATTGGACCCCTTCATCGTTATTGGTCCGACACCAATCATATTTTATGAATTCCGATAGTCGGTTAACAAGTTCAGTTTCGAAAGAATCTACGTCCTGGTGAACGTCTCGGTAACCGTAACGGACAATACACCTGTAGGACCGGTGAGTTGCGGGACCCACTCGACCGACAAGGTACCGCTCAGCTGAGGGCACAAACGGAACTGGGACTGATTTTACACACACGAAAACAAGTACACGGTGGAAGGCAGGGAGGTTGGTGACAAAGCGGGAAAAGTTTGCGGGGATTCCGGATGTGAGATCGGTGAATACGAGGCCTATTCCGGGGACTCGAGAAATGCCTAAGCTGGGACCCAAGGCTAATAACCATTCTAAGGAGACCTTATTGTGGAGGTCATATTCATACTTTTTAATGGTGGCGTAGTGCCAAACAAACATGATGGTTACAAGGAAGAGAGAGAGGAGGATAGGAAGCCAGGCACCTTCTAGGAACTTGATGAGGGAGGCTGAGAAGTAGAGTAACTCAATTGACCCAAAGAAAAGTAGGAAGGAAAGGGCAAAAATCGGGTGTTTGTGCCAACAGAGGATAATTACCAAAGACGTGAGGATAGTGGTCACTAGCATTACCGCCATCACTGCCAATCCTGCAAAAGAAACACAAAAGTTGCGTTGAAATTTCCTCGAGCTATAACTTTGAAAACCTAATGAATGTTGAAAAATACAAACATGGAAAGTTTTATAATCCCTTAACATACTCCCTCCGTCCCCAAAATGAATGTCCGAAAAAATTTCAAATTTATCCTTGATCAAGAGCAAATTTGAAAAAAATCCGGACATTCATTTTGGGACGGAGGGAGTATTTTTTATTTCCAAACATGGAGCATTTGAGATGAACGGTGGGAATTTTACCTGATGCATTTCCCATGTGTTTGATGTCTCTGAATCCAATAGTGACCGCAATGCAGAGGATCATCAGCATCCAGTTAATCTCAGGGATATAGATCTGACCATGTATCTTATCGGAGGTATGAATAACCTTTACTCTTGGAAAACAACCAAGTGACTGACTCTGGTTGATAATAGAAAAGGTTCCACTGATAATTGCCTGACTTCCGACAACAGATGCAAGAATGGCAATCACAAGCACTGGCCAAAACACACCTTCTGCAAGCATAGAGTTTCGGTTTAATCTTTTATGTTTTATCTTCTTATCTTTGAAATCTTCAGATTTCTGTGCAAGAAAATGCATATCGTGTCCCCACATTATTTTGTAGAGAAACTTTAGATTACTATTCCCGACGAACCAAAATGAATGTCTATTTTTCCATCCCACCAGGAGTGTCCATTTTTAGAGAAGTTACAAAATCCTCCCTCATCAAACAACAAATTCTAGTTCATACTTAAACTCATGATGCAATATGGTGAGATCAATATGGTCTTATGTACTTATGCTACTAAAAATGCTTAAACCCCAACTTTCTTAAATTCACTCAATTAGACATTCATTTTGGGAAGGGAAGGTATACACTTATCCATTGTTTAGATATGCCTTCAAGTCAACCCTGGTTAAGAAGACTAATATTTCCGTTCAGGACTTCATTCAATCACCAACGTACTTTCTCCACTCTCAGACTCAACTCTCAACAGCAATTGAGACTGACAGAGCTACTGGATTAATGGAAAGCCCTAAAACATGATAAGGGTTGATGAAATGAAATACTCTACGAATTAGAATAGTACCTGGAACCGAGACATAAAAACCAATGGTATTATCGATGTCGTGATGCTTTGACAAGTATGCTGCTTGACCCATATAAGCTAATATTAGAGCAGGGTAAACCAAAAAAGTGAAGGACATCTACAGAGAAACGAAGAATTGTTAGTATTTTTTTGGGGATTGACAGCTTGACGTTGCCAAATTAAAGCATATCATTAGAAAAGCAATTTATGAGTTTATATCTGATGGGACCCTGGGGATAACTTCCCACATCAAAATGGATAATTATGTTTCAAGTTTCTCATTTCTTATTCTGTAAAGACAAGCAATCTTTACAAACTACTAAAGGAATTCATCACCCAATACAAAATAAGAAACAAGAGCCATGTGCAAAACAAAGTCCAAATTATTAATCAATGCCTTTGGTGAACCCTTGTGCATTCCGTTTCATTGACATGGGGTAACCAACTACCCTTTCATTGAATTCAATTGTTGCATAACCCATACTCCCTCCGTCCCATCCGAAATAGGAATTTGTGGAATGGCACGGGGATTAAGGAAAAGTGTTAGTGGAGTAAATGTTGTGAGAATGAAAAGTGGGGTTGGAGAGAGAAAGTGGGGTATGGAATAATAAATGGATAGTTGTTGTGAGTATGACAAGTGAGTTCCACTTACAAAACATTTTCATTCTGTGGTTGTTCAATTTCGAATGGGACACTCAAAATGGCAAAACATCCTAATTCAAGTGGGGCGGAGGGAGTATAGTTTTACGCAGAAATACCTGAATTGCAGCATATGAGAAGTGGCCAAGATCAGCAAACATTGCTTCTGAACCTGCAAATACAGAGTTAAGTCAAAATGTGACATGTTGCTTTGGACATTTCTTCTCAGAAGGCAATAATTCCGTGTATAATACTGTTGATTGGGTGAAACAAACGATGACAACTCAAAGACGCAGGAAAAACAAATGCAGAGTGGAATATATACGATTTGAAGCATTTCACACTTCACAGCACTTACCTGTTATGCACAACAAAATTCCTCCCAGAGACATCCACCCTCCTTTTTTAGTCTTCTTCAAAAACTTGAACATGTAATAGGGGGAAAGAGCTTGATAAACATGTGGATTCCAGTGGAATATATTGTACACGCCTAGAGCACTAATACAGAGTAGCCAAGCCAGCACAATTGGAGCAAAGATGAACCCAATTCGATGTGTGCCATAGTGTTGTAATGCAAATAGGCACACTAAGATGAGGCAAGTAATTGGAATTACTGCATCTGCAAATGGAAAATTATAAATATACATTAATTTTATAAAGGAAATAATTTTAACAAGAAAACCTAAAAGTGCAAAAATCAGTAATTATCCATGAATCCTAATTTTTTTTATTTGTTTGCCATCCATGGAATTAACGGAAGAAATCAGAGAAAGAGGTAACCACTTATGTAGGACATAGTACATAGGAACAACATTAGAGGTATACATGATTTGGGTTATCATTTAATTAGAAACTAAAATTCATTGGACTTGATTCTTAATGATATTCAACTTGACCATGTAGACAAACATAATTTACCACCCACTTTGTCACTTGTTTGCAACATATACAAAAAAAATGCAATTTTGTTTCAGTGTGAAGTGTATTCATCGGCCATATGCCTGCTTAAGTAAGACAATAGAATTTAAGTATCACGAAGAAACCCCATCAAACAACTTGGACAAATTGAATGGTCCCCCCACTCCAGCATTATAATGCACCAACTTGGCCAAAATGATTAAGTGGGTCCATTTTGATTGAGCCACTTTCAGTGATCGAATGAAAACGCACAGCTCTCAAGTCTCAACTCCTCTATCTATCCATATGATTCAACAAAAGTTGTATGGTCCATCTTATATATATATATATATACATATATATACATATACATATATATATATATATACATATATATATATATACATATATATACATATATATATATATATATATATATATACATATATATATATATATATACATATACATATATATATATATATACATATACATATATATATATATATATATATACTCCGTATATATATATATGCACAGCTCTTAACTGTCCACCCAATCCACAAAATTGCAAGCCCCATTTCTGCCATCTAAATAGAAACTCACAAGTCACAAATCTAAATGATAACATTGACACACACATACGCACACACACTTCTTCCCTTCCCTGTCTCGGTATCCAGAGCTGGACCTTAAAATAATGCAAATAGATCACAAATTAAACAAACTATGCTGTAACAAAAGACCTATACTTCCAACAGATTTAGAAAGAGAAAACTGCAGTTCACCTGTTCACGTATAGAAAAGAATTTAACTAACTGCACGTCTTTCCATTTATTTCTCAGTATAGGCTAATTTTAAGGGTGTGAGGAGCATCACAAAGAAAACGAAAGTTGAGCTTATCTAGAATCAATTACAATTTAATGACTGACACCCCCAAGCACGACCTCAAAACATATTTTTTCAAATTTCCCTAGCATATTTTTCAAGAAATTGTAGATTAAATTTAGTGTAGCAAAGTAGCACTAACAATAGGAGGAAAAGCTTACACTCGTGGTGGTGTCTGGACATGGGAAATTCAAGACCAGAAACTGCAGAAAAAACTGCAAGAAAATGTTTTGTTAGTAAATAAAAATGGATATGTTGCAAACTGAAACCTTGTCAAGTTTTTTTTTACCAGATATGGCTGGTGTGAGCAGTCCATCTCCAATCACCATACAAGTACCAAGAAGAACCAAGATTAGCAATGCCGTGTGCAATGATTTGTGCTTCTCAAGCAACATTTTCAACTTTGAGTTGTTCTCCCTCTCTGGAGGATGCTCCAATTTATAAGTGGATAGTGCCTCATCAGCAACTTGTCTATTGGGCAGAAGGCTCACTTTAGCATGCCTGCATATTGATGAGTACAGAGCAAAAGTGCCGCCTGCGGATTGATGTCACGGGAGAATTTACTAAAGTGATCCAGTTCTTCAGAGATAAATTTCAAATATAAATGACACCTACCCTCTCCATTGTCGTCGGCTCGAAGAACTATGAAAACATACTTGAATAGAGGGACCAGAGTTAGAGTCCAAAAGACAAAGGAGAGGACGCCAAAAATCTCTTCATTTGTCTCTGAGTGATGAATGTCATCTGCAAATGTGCTCTTGTAAACATATAGAGGAGAAATGCTAAGGTCCCCATAGACCACACCAAGACTTTGGTAAGCTAAGAGCAAAGTGGTTCTCCAAGAATCCTTCTGAAATGAAAATTTAGCAAGCAGATTAATATTCCTCAAAAAAAACTTTCTCAACTTAGATTTTGTACATATGATAAATCCTTTCGATAATAGAAATGGATCAGAAACCTGAACAAGCATTGAATTATTGGTGCGCGTTTGAGTAAACGGTCTTACCTTATTTCCCCAACATTTTCCATGATCAAGATCCATGCTCTTCAGACAACAATTGACGCTTTAAGTTTCTGTCTGTAAACCCAGGATTCAGATCCTCACTGAAAGAACAACATTGTGGATTAAGCACTTAAAGAATGAGAAATTCTAAGCCTAAACAAGAGTATTATAATGTACAAAACACTCATTGATACCTACCCATGATTCTACTTTATATCTGAACAAGATAAAAAGGAAAAAGAAAAAAAAGTTGACCCACTTCTCAATACACCCATAATGGCTTCCACACTTGTAGTACCATTTAACAAACTGCTCATTCAGTGAAGCTTTACCCACTGAATGGAGTGTGAATTCATAAGGATTTGAAGCTCAAATACATCAGAACTTCTTAGATTAAAACAAGGGGATAATTAACCTGTGATATGAAGACTCTGCATTTCTTTATGCTACAAAATTCTTTCCTTTGAAACCCATACTCAACTCAGAAACTTGCCCCAAACTTAAACAATTAACAGATACGGAAATCTCCTTTATAGCACCACCCACCACCTAACAAAAAGATATGAAGAGAAAGGGGGAAGATATATTTGTAAAAAGCAATTTATTTTTTGTATCAAAATTGTAAATTTAACACTAGAAAATACAAAGCTAAGCCAACAAGAGAATGTTAGAGGACGGCAATAGGCAACCCTATTTACATGATTCAACGACATTTGCATTATCAAATCAGACACACCATTCAAACCCCACCGAGGAGATAAAGGCCACCTATTTAGGACCACAAATATCTCTCCCTCCCTCTCTGTTCACTTATCTACCCACGTATTCTTTCAACCAAAAATTAAGATATTCCGCCATGCCAAACTCCCACCAACCCAAGAAAGCACTTCCATTAACCCTTAAATTAGCATTAAAATTTGGTTTAATAAATTCCCAAAATGATTGAACATTTCCCCGGTCCTTACCTGCCTAACCCATACTAAATTGAAACAAAAAACTTAAAAGGGGATTACAAATAACATGAATGATTAAATACTTACTAGAAACTGATGATTTTTATTAGGTAAGTCCAAATCGGGACTTAAGAAGATGACCCCAATTGATTGAGCGAGAGAGAGAGAGAGAGAGAGAGGGACCTGCTTTGAAGGCAAACCCACATGGTTCGAACATGGAGCCCTAATAAATTCAAAAAAAAAAAAAAACAACATAGTGGGTAATAGCAGTACTCGAACAATTTATGAATGAATACCAACCTCCTCTTGATCTTCACGATTGGTGGAACCGTTTTCCGTTTCAATGCGTGTAAACCAAAGCTTCTAGTGAAAAAGGACTTTCTCCCCTTTCTGCTGTCGTTTAACTCACCCACTCACTTTCTCTCTCTCTCTCTCTCTCTCTCTCTCCTCCGTTTGATCTTCTATGATGAAATGTGAACCCAATCGCAACCAAAATCTGAATTCGCAATAATAGAAGTGATGATAGCTGTGGGCCAGTGACAGAGTTATTTTCTTCAGGGGTAATATCTGTTTGCCGCCATTAATGCACTCACTGACCATGGACTCTGCTCATTCAGCCGTTTCGAAACCGAGAGAAATCAATCCAAATGCTTAAACTCAACGCAATAACTCGTCCATCAATCTATCTTCTCCAACTGCGTGTTTGTGTGTGCCCAGCTCATGGATTGGCCACCGGAGATCTGAGAAATTAGCAAAACTGATTGATTATGCAGCCAGCTTATTCAATCCTTGAAAAACGAACAATACTCTGTTGCAGTTACAGAAGACGTAATTCACCACCGATTGTACTAGAAACGAAGTTGTAGCATTCAAATGCAGCAACAGCAACAGCAACAAACGCAATAACTCTATCTATAAAAAGATAGAACATGGGAACCGACATGGAAAATGCAGAGGGATTTTGCTTAGAGGATTTCTTTTTATTCAAGAATGCAGGAAATGTGGAATTTGAGAGAGATGAGTGCGTGTGTAAGAGTAATTTTAACAAGGAGAATGACATGAGTTCTAAAAAAAATTCCTAATGCCCGTTTCTTTACATACTCCCTCCGTCCAGGGACGGCCAAATCGGATCGAAACCGGAAAATTGGATTGGAATCGAATTGAAAAAGCTCGAAATCGCCATGAAAATTGAAACCGGGATAATCGGAACCAGTTTGGAGCGGGGCCGGTTAAGGGTCACCAATATGGTGAACCGGACCGGAAAAAGCCCGGAACCGGACGAAAATTCATTGTTTTTCAATAGAATCGGATCGGAAAAAGCCCGGAACCGGACGAATCGGGGAGAAAACCGGAACCGGATTAACCGGAACCGTGAGCAATCCGGGCCGGTTAAGGGTCATACATTTTCCAAATCGGAACCGGTCCCGAAACCGGTTTTGGTCATCCCTACGGCTCCGTCCCAGCCCAATTGAGACTTATTTCCTTTTTGGTCCATCCCAGCTCAATTGAGACTGTCCAAAATGGAAGAGAATATTTACTATTTTCCCCACTCATTCTCTCTCCTATTTTACTTTTACACTCACAACACCAATCAAATCACTATTCCTTCCACTCATTCTCTTTCTTACTTATTTTTTCATACTCACAACATTTTCTTTCACTTTTTCTCTCTCTTACTTTTTCTTAATCTGTGTGCCCAAAAATTTGGTATCAATTGGGCTGGGACGGAGGGAGTATTATATTATCTAAATCTAATATTGTAATATTATGTAATAATATTGTATACAAGAAATACATAATACTGAATATTTGATGCTACAAAAAATATGTTCATAGAGGATTTTCATGCCGAATATTGTAAATGGTGACCCACGATGTTGAATTTTCCATAGCAATATGAGAAAACAAGACACTGTTAGGGGTGGTGAGTCTTTTCCCCCAAAACCCTCCGGTGTGAGAATCATTAAGATGTTATTTAAGTATATCCACATTAAACAATATAGAGAGAGAATTTAGGGGTTTTTGAAAGAAGAGAGAGAGAGAGAGAGAGAGTGTATGAACCTGAGTCTCTCCACTGAAATGATAAGCTTCCGTTGTATTTATTGTCTGGATGGGCTTTAAGCCCTAAAACCCGTTTGGCCCATTTGGGCAGCCATACAGCCCATTTGGGCGCCATTTTCTCCATTGGATCTTGAGGTCTTTGTATTAATAATAATCATTTTATCCCCATAATATAGTATAATTTTTACGTATTTGTATGTCCATTTTGCCTCTTAGGCATATTGTATTTTCTGTTGAATTTTTTATGGTCACATCAGTAGCCCCCGACTCCTTAGCTCGGTTATTTATGAGCGAGTTAAGGAGTATTTAAGATTTTGACCCCTTTGAGTTGATCCTCTTGCTTTATAATAATAGAAGTCTTTTTTCTTAGATCAATTTTCCGCATTGCGTTTCGATCGTTAAGCAGTTCAGAATGCGTGCGGATCACTTTGAGTCATGATAGTGGAGATTTTCTTTCAAGATTGGCAGATCAGCGACTTGGGCAATGTTTGAGTTAGTAGGGAAGCTTGGCCTGCAATTATGATGAGTTGGGGAGATGGCGAGTTGCTCCATTGAGCAGTGCAGTTTGATCAAGGCAAAATTTTGACAACTTGAGTTGTCTGAGTTCGGTTGGAGTAGATGAACTAGGCGGGGTGACTTGATGTCGAGTAAGATGAGTTTATAGCTAAATAATTTTGGAACCGCGAGACGATGCAGTTGAGCATAACTTGGCGCTTTGTGATGGGAGCTTTTGATTGGGAGCGGGGCGAGATGAGCCCTTGCCGAATGACCACCTTATCAGCTCGAGGCTTGCGAGTTGCACTAAAGCTGATAGAGCCTTGAGCGAGACGAGCGTACTTTAGCGGAGTGGACCCTTTGCTAATTTGATAGATTGTCCTTGAAAATGACAATTTGATTTAGTAAGTTTGAGCCAAGGTAGAAGTTTGAAGTTGAAATCATGTGTGATGCTTGTTTGCTCCCACATGGTAGAGATTCAGATCCAATTGGAAAGTGAGTCTGATGGTGGCGATGTCGTTGACTGAGGTTGAATTAAATTGAAATCCTTGAAATCTTTTAATGTGGTTTAGATGGTTTTGTTTGAGTTGATACGACACGTAGATGATAAATTTTTGTATAAATAGTTTTTTGGGGGGATGAATCCCCGAGTTGAAAGGTAGCGAGTTGCTCCCAATTTCCATGTGATGGACAGTGCAGTCGTTTGGTCAAGATAACATATATGGTGGTGTGAATAATATCCTCTAATTTGAGTTGCAGCCATGTGTTGGCGATATGAATATTCCTGATGTGTTCTTTAGTGAGAAGCCCCCGAGTTGGGAAATGGGCGGTTGCTCCTCGAACTTCATATGAGTGTTAGTGAAGTTTAGTCGATATAACATATATAAGCTTGAGATTAGCTGGGTCTTCATGGAATAAGCCATTTAGACCTTTTTGTATGAAATTTAAAGGGAATATTTTTTCAATTTTTGCATGTTGATAACCAATCATATTTTGGCAAAATGAATGCGACTTGTTTCATTTTTGGAATTTTGTTTTGCTTTTTGATGTCGGGTTGTGCACCTTGATTTTGAAGATAACAAATTTGTTTTAGCGAGTGCTAAAAAACTTTAGCAAAGTTATTTTGTCTTGGTTGGGTGTGTACCCCTCATTCCCCCTCGAAAGAGTGAGACGTGTTTTTAGACAGCCTTGCTAGAAAATGTGTAAGTATATTTAACCATTTCTAATGACTTTTTTATGTCAATACGCGAGTTGTTTGAGTGGCATCTCGCCTCTTTTTCATTAGAAAATATGGCATCTCGTCTAGTTTTTCTCTTTTAAAACGTGGCATTTCGCCAATTTTTTTCATTTAAAATATTGCGTGTCGCCAACTTTCTTGGATTTTAAAATATGACATATCGCCAAATTTTTCCGCTTTCAAAGTGTGGCATTTCGCCCATTTTCCATTTTTAAAACATGACATTTCGCCAACCCTTTTCTCGTTAAAAATATGACATGTCGCCAAAGCTTTCCGCTTTCAAAATATGACATATCGCCAAACCTTTTTCAATTAAAATATGGCGCTTCGCCAATTTTTTGGTTTAAAATCCAAACCCTTTTTCATTAAAATAAGGCTTGTCGCCAACTTTTTTCAATTTTAAAATATGACATTTTGCCAAATCATTTTCCGTTTCATTTTCACTTCGTCCTTTTTTACCTTGCATGGATGCCCTTTTGAATCTCACGAGGGAGATTTGGCATTTGAATCTTGCGAGGTGCCCTTTTGAATCTCACGAGGGAGATTTGGCATTTCCCAGTATTCCATTTAAATCACACTTTGGCAAGCCGCTAATGAAGGCGTCTTGCAGTGATTTACTTGGTACGTTTAAGCCAGGATTTTGATTTACAACGAGGTGCTATTTAAATATCAACTCACCATGAAGTTTCCTTCATGTTCAATTTGGCTTGGCATATTCCAAGCATTCCATTTGAATCTCACGAGGGAGATGCCCTTTTGAATCTCACGAGGGAGATTTGGCATTTTCCAAGCATTCCATTTAAATCACACTTTGGCAAGCCGCTAATGAAGGCGTCTTGCAGTGATTTACCTGGTACATTTAAACCAGGATTTTGATTTCCAACGAGGTGATGTTTGAATAGCAACTCGCCATGAAGTTTCCTTCATGTTCATTTTCATTTTGTCCAGCTCGGTACCTGAATTATTGTGGTGAGTCGATTTGAGACGGAGATGAGATGCTTTTTAACATTGAAATGGACCCATTGCCAAGTCAGGTAGATAGGGATAAAATTCGGTGGGCCGGCACACTTTACAGACTTTGCTTTTCCTCTCCAGTTTTTCCCAATCTGCACACTACCAGAAAAACAGGTTTTAGCGGCGGAAAAATTCCGTCGGTGGTCCGCCGCTATCATCCCGCCGCAGTGTTCCGACGGCTCAAATTCCGCCGATATATTTTGATATTACCGACGGAATTAATTCCGTCGGTGATCTTTTGACATTAGCGACGGAAATTTCCGCCGCTAAATTAATTCATTTCCATTAAAATTTTATTTCACCGGCGGAAATTTCCGTCGTTGAAATAAAAATTAATTAAATTAAATTAATTTCAGCGACGAAAATTTCCTCTGCTGGAATAAAAATTAATTAAAATAAATTATTTTCACCGGCGAAAATTTCCGTCGCTGGAATAAAAATTAATTAAAAATAAATTAATTTCACTGGGGAAAATTTCCGTCGCTGAAATTAATTTATTTTTTAATTAATTTTTATTCCAGCGACGAAAATTTTTGCCGGTGATAATTTTAATTAAATTAAATTAAAATTAAAATTAATTGATATAGCGGCGGAAATTTCCGTCGCTGGAATAAAAATTAATTAAAATAAATTAATTTCAGCGACGGAAATTTCCGTCGCTGATAATGAAATAAATTAAAAAAAATAATTTAAAATATCAATTAACCAATTTTTTTTGTACCTGATATAATAATTCAATTGATAAAACTAAAATTATAAAACTAAAAACCAAATATCAGTGTACCAAACTAAAAACTAAATATCACCGTACCAAATCGGGAGGCGGGAAGGTGGGGAGGGGGGAGAGGGTGGGGAGAGGGGGGAGGAGGGGAGACCGTGGCTCCCGCGGGTACCAAATATCACAAATGTTTACAAACAAGTATAAAATAGTACCAATCAGCGTACCAAACTAAAAACCAAAATCAACGTACCAAATCGGGAGTGGGGAGGGGGGGAGGGGGGAGGAGGGGGGAGGGGCTCCCGCGGGTACTAAATATGACAAATGTTATTACAAACAAGTCTAAAATCGTACGTAAACTCGGGAGGGGGAGGGGGGAGGAGGGGGCTGGGGCTCCCGTGGGTACCAAATATCACAAATCTTATTACAAATAAGTCTAAAATAGTACGTAATAAACTCGGGGGGAATTGGGGGGGGGGGAGGCTGGAAATTACCCTGGTCCATACGAGCCATCAACATCACAAATTTTCTATCAGTCTCTGCCTGACGCCGATCATTCTCCTCCTGCATATGCGCCTGAGCCTCCAAAGCCTCCGCAAGCTTTACCCTAGCCTCTGCAGCCTCGCGTCTCTCCTCAGCCAACTCAGCCTGCAGAGTGTCGACCCTCGGATCATGATACATGGGCAGGAAAACATTTGGCCGACGGCCGGTCGACGTCGATGGGCATTGCCGCCCGTAATCCCCCATCCCTAACACTCGGTCTCCTCTCTTTGGATGTCCCTCAGAGGTGACCGAGCGCCAAACATCAGGCACGAAGGGAACGGGCTGGCCGGGAGGCGTTCCTTCGGGAACAACGGCGGCTTGATATGTACTCTGTCAAAATAAAACAAACAATTATAATCATATACACAATGTAATGTACATAAATAAATTTACATATTCAAAATCAAGTCATTTAATGATAGTTTACTTACAAAGGCATTAGCAGAGCGATCGTCAACCTATTGCGGAGGTTCATTACCGCCAAAATAGTGGCGATAATGAAACGAATATTCGAGGAATATTCGTTTTAGCGACGGAATTAAATTCCGTCGGTAAATTTGATGCCAAAATCATTCCGTCGCTATAGCATATATTCCGTCGCTAAATAGCGACGAAATTCTTCCGTCGCTGTTGATTCCGTCACTAAAGCACCAGTTTCTGGTAGTGGCAGGCTCATAAGGCGATTAACATCACCTCTCCTCCGATTCCAATTGTGGTCTACTCTGGGTCCTCCATGCTTTCTGGCGGCGTCCAGGCTCTCCACTGGCGACATCGATCTGGGATTTCGATCTCTCTCCACTGATCTCGCTCCGATCTCGCTCCGCTATTTCACAGTGCTTTTCCTGATTTCAAGGCGACTTCGCTTTGGTGAGATCCATGCTACCCGGCGAGATCAACTGTAAGTTTTCTTTCTTTTCCAATTTCCTTCAATTGCGATTTCACTCTTTGTGACTCCACTCTATGCGATTTCAATTTTCGATTTCCCCTTTTTGCGATTTCAATTTTCAATTTCCCCTCTCTGCGATTTCAATTTCTGGCGATTTTGATCGAGCTGGCGAGATGAACAGAACTGGCGATTTCAATCATCTCACTTTCGTTCTCGTTTGATTTCACTATGATTCCGCCCCTTTTATAAGTAGGTCGTGCGATTTTCTCCTTTAGCGGCTTCATATTTTTGCGATTTCACTGATTTACGCTTTCCTCTAGTTTCCGATTTCATTTTTGGCAATTTGGTTTTCATTTGTTCTAAAATCACTTGGCAGTTTCCATGATCGCGAGATGACTTTTGATGTCGCTTTTTAGTCGTTGCTCTGGCTTGACCTGCATTCCGCTGCTTCCTCCGAGGTGCTTCTCTCCTTCCAAGCTGCTCCATCTCGCTGCTCAATCCCGCTTCTCCGCTTCGACCTAGTTGGATAATGGGCATCCATGTGTAAGATCGAAGGAGCTCTTCAACTGA
Source organism: Adenophora triphylla var. japonica (assembly GCA_022495995.1). Taxonomy (NCBI): domain Eukaryota; kingdom Viridiplantae; phylum Streptophyta; class Magnoliopsida; order Asterales; family Campanulaceae; genus Adenophora; species Adenophora triphylla. Next base: position 171,976 of record JAFEMH010003863.1, read on the forward strand.
AACTCTGATCTGCTGCTTCTACTTTCCTAGACACTCTACATCTGAAGTCCATGCCTTCCTTCTCTTCTTCTCCTTCGTCGTCTGCCGTGTAGAATGCCTGTGGTGTAGGATATCTGGCAACTTCTTTCTCGTTCCCGGCATCGAAACCAAACTAATGCTACAAATATGCTCACCGAGGATTTCCATGTTGGATATTGTAAATGGTGACCCACGATGTTGAATTCCCCATAGCAATCTGAGAAAATAAGACACCGTTAGGGGTGGGGGGTCTTTCCCCCCAAAACCCTTCGGTGTGAGAATCATTAAGCTGTTCTTTGAGTGTATCCACATTGAACAATATAGAGAGAGAATTTAGGGGTTTTGGGAGGAAGAGCGAGAGAGAGTGTATGAACCCGAGTCTCTCCACTGAAATGAGAAGCTTCCGTTGTATTTATTGTCTGGATTGGCTTTTAGCCCTAAAGCCCATTTGGCCCATTTGCCCATTTAGGCAGCCATACAGACCATTTAAGCCCATTTGGGCCGCCATTTTCTCCATTGGACCTTGAGATCTTTATATTAATAATGATCATTTTATCCCTATAATATATTATATTTTTTTACGTATTTGTATGTCCATTTTGCTCCTTAGACATATTGTATTTTCTGTTGAATTTTTATGGTCACATCAATACTCATATAATATAGTATTGATGATAACAGGTAGCGCCGACGACTGGTGACCGGGTTCTGGCGACCGACAACCGGATTACGATCGATTCCCGAAATGCAGTATAATATAATACTGAATAAAAACTTATGGGGCATTAAAATCAATGGGAAACTTGAGCAGAAATGATTTGTTTCAAAATAAAGTTATAGATAAAATTTCCTTTTTCATAGCTCAAATGACAAAATAAGTGTAAACATTTTTTTAGCAATAATTCCTAAAAAAAAAGGTAGATATTTTCGGTCGTTCCTATATATATGATCCCCAAGTCAAATATACTTGGCTCGAATAGACAATACTCGGTGTGAAAAACTTTGATAAACATTTAACACGGCAAAAAAGAACCCAAAAATAATTCTGATACAATACTATAAGTACCCAAATCCGGATCGTCAAAATCCGTCAGAAAGTTAACCGAAATCCGTTAACTGGCCCGCTCCAGGTTAACCGAAACTCGTTAAGCTCCCCGTTGCCATGCCAACGAGACGTCCCGGGACTGCCCCGTGCATCCCGACGTCGAAACGTACTTGACACGCGTCATCGCACGTAAAAGTACGACTTTCCTTGAAAAATGCACTTTCCGGCACTTTCCGGGGGCGTTTCGGACATTTTTCGGACTGTTATTTAAAAAACGGACAAAACCGGGACCCGGGAACGAACTCCCACGCATTTGGTGACTCACAGGGACACTTGGCATGCATTCCACCTCCCTCTAGTCACCCTTCAATTAAATTCAAAGTGAAAAGACTAAAATACCCCTGGTATACAGTCTCAGTCCGGCCGGACTCCCTTTGCAGACTTTTAGAAATTGCCAGCAAGTCCCTCAAATTCCCAAAGTTCCACAAAACCCCCTGGATTTCAGCCTAAGTCCGGCCGGACTCCTACTGAAAATTCACCTATAAATAGAAGTTGCTGTCAAAGCCAAAAAAACAACAATTTTCACGCCAAAAAATCACAAATCCCACGGCCCAACTGAGTTTCACCCCCTCCCGAGCTCCCGTTTGTCTCGATTCGCGTGAAACTTCCGTATTTCGATCAAATACGCCCCTCACCACTCCGAAACACCGTTCCAAACCAATTTCCGTATCCCGTATACACCTTCCGAGCCAAAGGAGTCGACCCTAGCCATAGGTACAACTTCCTCTCTCTAATCTCTCATTTCATCTCGGTTTACGCGCCAGTCGCTACAACCGTTTCGAACAACGTCTTTGAAATGTAGATGCCTCCGTCTAACGGGGTCCGATACGTTTTAGCCCCTCGATCCTCTTCTCTTCCCGTAAGAGAAGTAATCACGGGTTAAAACGGCGTTCCGACCCCGTTCCATTTACTTTTTATGTCATTTACCATTCCGTATCGATCGATCCGTCGATTGTCATTTACTTTTTTGTCATTTACAATTCCGAGCCATTTTGGCTCGTCGATCGTCATTTACAATTCCGAGCCGTTTTGGCCTCGTCGATCGTCATTTACAATTCCTCGTTTGGCTCGTTGATCGTCATTTACGATTTCGGATCGTTCGATTCCGTTGATACTGCTTTAAATACTGTCATTTACAAAGTCCGACCCGTTTGGATCGTGATAGTATTTACTTTTCAAAGTTCGAGTCGCAACCCGATTCGTTGATCGCAAATCATTTAATTCGCTTTTTCCCGTAAAAATCGTTAACAATGTAATGTCCGGTTCAAAACCGGAGTTCGTCCTTCGAACTCTCTTTTAAAACGCGCGAAATGACGTTTGGCATCCAAACGCTCATCTTCAAACTAAAAGCCGCCATTTGACACTTAAAATCATTTAATACGCTTTTCCCGTAAAAATCGTTAACAATGACTCGCCCGGTTCAAAACCGGAGGTCGACCTTCGAACTCCTTTTCAAACTCAAAATCGACGTTTGCCACGCAAACGCTCATTTCAAACTCAAAACCGACGTTTGTCATTCAAACACTCGTCTTTTCAAACAAAGTCACCTAATCAACGTTTGACATTCAAACCAAGATTAAGCTTGTCATTCAAGCCCCCATTTCAAAACACACACACACACACACGATTTCGAGAAAGGTAGAAAGACTCGTCATACGAGGCGTTTCGGGTGATCTCGTAATACTCTTCCCGAAACGTAACGTGACCTCCGAACCTAACAATCTCTGGTACTCAAAAAGCTTTTTACTCGTTTTTGCTACCAATAAAAATGATCCCCTGTTTTCAAAAGTCTTTTCCTAAGTTTTTGCTACCAATAAAAACGACACCGTTTTCACTAAAGCCGTTTCTCAACGTTTGAGCTCAAAATACAAAACCGCGTGGCGACTCCTCATTTTCCTTCCCATGAAGCGAGGTCTCAGACACCAACCCTCCGCGAAAGACAACCGCGTTTCGCGTCCGCGCGAAATCCCGGGTAATTTCAGTTGGCGACTCCGCTGGGGAAATGGATACTTTTTTCAAAACTACCGTTGTTTTCTAAAAAGCCTTCCGTGGGTCAAACTTTCGTTTACCCTTCCTCGTTTTCGTGTGCGTGTGTTACTTTAAACCTCGAACGGTTTTTTCAAAGGCATTACATTGTCAACCTTTTCAAAATCATACCATGTTTGTGCATCCCCATTCATGTTTGATTTTCATTGCTGTCTTTTGAACTGCTCATCATAATGCTTTAAGACACATTCTGAAAAATCTCTGTTTTACTCAGAAAAAGAATTTTAGTGACCGCACACTACTCGCACCTGCTGCCTCGGTACACCGCACTTAACGAGCACTTGCTGCCTCGATACACTGCACACTACAACCCGTAACCCGGGATGGCCTTATCAGTTGCACCCCGATTGGTCTTCCAGACACCTTTCGGGGGCGTACGGGGTCGTCCCAAACAGCCCATCCTAGCCCGTGTAAGCCATGCACTCTTTGTGTCACACTTTGTCCAAGACCCCGGTTGGTTTTTGGCTTAGCTCGTGTCATAAAGCCTAAGTTATGTTTTTACGCCGGGTTCCTCCATGAGTCAAGCTCGAGAGGTTGAGACCGAAGGACGTTCCCGACTCGAAGTCTTGAGCTTTTCAGTCTTGACTTTGACGCGGAGCTCTGCCGAAAAATATACCCGAAGGTTCAATGTGACGTCGTGTCACCAAACCTCACCGTATGTACCGTGCCAGCCACAACTTGGCCAACGCCAAAAGCTAAGGTCCCTCGCACAAGCGAGTCAGGAGAGGTCATGCCGAAATTTTGGCACGATCCCCGCCTTAACTTAAGGACGTTGACTTCGACTGTGGCCCGTGCGTCACATACGTTGGAAGTTTGCGTGATCAGCTAGCCTTAAGTTCACTTTTTCCTTTGTCGGTGGAACTCGCTTGCCTTATAGGACCTCGCTCGGGATAGTCCGTCCCAAGAAAGATGATCTACAAATGGAAACGAGGGGCTTATAAGCGTAGTGACGAGATCCACTGATTAGAGCTCTAGGATTAGTTGCGAAAAAGAAGACACGCTCTTTTCCAACCGATTAGGCACTACAAAAAAAGACATTATTAGGGACTGCATTTTTTAGGTCGGGAGAACTCTCTAGTCCCTATTATCCCCTTAATAAGTCGGCTGTACGCGGATGAAATTAATGGGACGGCCAAATTGGGTCTTTAATGTTAGCAAATACGGAGTAAATGAAATTTAAAAAAAAAAAAGGAAACCTCCCAAAACCCTCCCTCTGCTCTTTGCCCACTACGCCTCTCCCGCACCATCCCTCTATCTAATCTCACGCCAACTTCCACCTTTCCTGCCGTTCTCTGCGATCGTCGTCGTCAAGGTTTCTGCAATCGTCGTCAACGTTTCTGCAATCGTCGTCGTCAAGGTTTCTGCAATCGTGGTCAAGGTATCCCTCTCTTGTTCTGCAATCGTCGTCAAGGTTTCCCTATATTTTTCGATTAGCCGTCTGTAAACCCTAATAATCCCCTCTATTGTTCAATTCTTCTTGTTCATTAGTCGTTCTCTGCAATCGTCAAGGTTTCCCTCGCCCCTCTCTAATCGATTTCATCCACCGTTCTCTGCAATCGTCAAGGTACTTTCTCTCTCTACTTATTTGTAATGATTTTTTTTGTTAATAGCGGTCTTATTTTTTTTGTTTTTTTTTAATTTGTTTTGTAAATGTCCGGAATAAAACTAGAGTAGTGGAAAATCAATTTTCCAGTTTTTTTCTATTAAACTTGAATTTCTTTTTCTAGTTATATTCAGATCCCGGGCCTTTTTTGTTGTTTAATTTTTTGTTAACAATCGCATCTTTCCCCTACTATAAATCCCTATGAGCTTTTATTCAAACTCTACTCATGAACAACCTGCTGACTTGTTTACTAAAGCTCTTGGTGCTGATAAGATTGTCTATTTCTTATCCAAGTTGCATGTCTTGAACTTATTTTCGACTTCCAACTTGAGGGGGGATGATAACACTGTCCATATGTCAAAGTCAGAGGATGTGAGTGGAAACAATAGATGTACAGGGGACCAAGATGTAAATATAACTTAATAAGAATGGATTTTTGTGACGCAGATTCAATGTTTGGAGGAAAGTGCTGAGATATTGAGGGAGAGAAGTCTAAAGTTTTATAAAGGGTGTCGAAAGTACACGTAAGTCTATACCTATATTATCTACGCTTTCTTACAACATCATGGCCTTGGCATGATACTTGCTTTAAACTGATGGTTCAACCCTATAGTAGATTATTTCATCTATGTATGATTATATCGCTTATTTTCAAGTTTGAATAATATGATGGTTTCTTATCATCTGAAGGTTCTGAAGTTCTAGCGTTATCATTTTGGGTGGTTGTTTCTCCGAGTTCAATATACACGAATTCATGTATATGGTCCATATGGATATGGTTGAAAATTTTATTGCAGAGATGCTGAAGATGGTGACATATTCGAATGAGCTCATGTTCACCATGTAATTATGTTCTCTAGAGGGAGGGTTACCAAATATCTAAGGTAGAAGCATGAATGATATGGATAGTGTATTCACAGAAGGATGCATGTGAATCTTTGATGACTACCAAGTTTGTCAACATAAGAATTTTATCTTAGGCAAGTTTAGGCAGGCGTCTGCATGGATTTGTAAGTGCAGTCCACTTATACTTTGCTTGTGCTTAGTTTTTCCCATTTAAAACATGAATGATATGGATAGTGTATTCACAGAAGGATGCATGTGAATCTTTGATGACTAACAATGTTGGGTTTCGCTGTAACTCTTTTGTGATTAAAACAATTTCATGCTATTTCTATGGTCATGTACTATTCATTGCCATTGTTTTTGAATATTGAAGCCAGGGATATTAAGAGTGAAAAGATGTTTCAAATAATCTAGATGTTAGGTGATTGTAGCATTCCCATACCCAATCAAGAGATCATGATGTGATTCTCTTATTGAGTCTAGAGTATTAGTTGATGAAGTCCAAAGTTATTTAATGATTGTTGAATAACATAAATGTTGAGCGCAGTATAAAAATAGGTGCTGTGTGTGAGTGAGAGAGATTCTAAAGCAGGTTATTTTAGGTGTTGATGCCTATATAGTTCAAATTATTTCTGGATTGTGATGATGCAGTCAGCTTAGTCATCTGAAGTTGTTCGAAAATTAGACTTCTAAGTGTTCCTTAATCCTTAACTTGGAAGGGAAGCATATTCATTACTGAGCACACAATTTTCTTTCATGATTATAAGGAGCTTCCGCAACAATCACTCATTTATGGTTAACATTTTTTCTTGGAGCCGCTGATACAGAGATGGGCTTGGAGAAGGATATGATAGGGACATTGCTTTTTCAAGCTCTCTTGAATCATTTGGAGGAGGACATAATGATCCCCTATTTATTACATTTGGAGGTACATGTATTTGTTTTCTCTCAAAAAAATTTATTGTCCATCACAATTCTCTGTGAGGCTTTTTGTGTTGCCGTTCTTGAGCACAATGAAGGTGCCACCGTTCCTTTATATGTATGTATCTTTGGAACTGTGACAATATATATTTAGCAATCTTGGCATAAAAAAAATGGATAAGATCAGATCTTTGTGAACCATTGCACAAGTCTGATTGTATTGATTTACTGTTAAGTTTATCATCTGTCCTCTGTATGAAGAATTCATGGTTTTGAATTTACTTAGGCTAATTTACCATCTCTTATACTCATTTTTAAAGATTTTTTTTCCTCTTATGTATTTGGTACAATATGCACTAGTATGGCATCCTTTTTTTGTGTGATGCATATTAGAAAATTTTATTTTTGACAAGAGATAACTTTTTACTGAACCTATCTATATTTTTATTTTATTATTTTGAAAAACAATGTAAGCTTATAGGTTAAGAAATATTCCCTATTTGATTTCTTTTGATCAAACTCAATTGGAGTCAATTTCCCCTCTTCTACCATTTCTGTCATTATCTATCTTAAATATATGTTGAAAATGACTAAAATTCCATTTGACATGTCATTAAGTAACTCATTGGTATTTGTTTCAGATTAATAGATGAATGACTTAAACAGTTACTAAGACAATGTCCCTCCCACATTTGTGTTAAATTTTGCTCGGCATGATAAAGTTTTGAATGTGTGTGTGCTCTTTTTTTGATAAATTTGTTTTGTGAACCTAGGCCCCGAGATGACCAAATTTGCAATTGCTTTGAGGGAAATCGGGACATACAAGGAAGTTCTTCGGTCACAGGTCTTGGTTGTCTTACTTATGATACCACAAAACATTCAATTTTACTCTATATGAAATAAGATTGTGCTCCCTTCAGATATCAGCTTTCAGTACTGTCATTTGCTATGTATCTGGTGACCTTTGTGCTATTCAACCGCATAATGAAGAATTCCTCCATCTCTATCCTCAACCACCATTTTCACTTCTGTTTCTCAGGTTGAGCATACTCTAAATGATAGATTACTACATTTTTCCAATGTTGACCTGCAGGATGTCAAGGTAATGTTAGTTACTTTTTTGCATTAGACTTTGCATTTGACTTTTTGAATTTCCAAGAAAGAGTTTGTGCAAGTGAAAGCTAGTATTGTACCATTTTACCCTTGATCTGACTCTCTTATAATTAATGAGTGCCCTTTGATTTGTGCAACATTGAAAATGGTTACTGGTGAAATTTTGAAAATGAACAGTTTGAATTTGTATTGTTAACTTTGGTAACTTTATCAAGAAATTGATATTCTTTCATTCAGAGGCATGTTTTTTTTTAATGAACAAGCATTCTTAAGGAAGAATAGGATGTAGTTGGCTGTTTTCAAGTAATACTGGTTGTGGTCTGTGTGTGCTTGATTTGATTTGATATGTAATATTTATTTATTTGGATCACTATGCATAAATGTATATTGTTTATATCTTTGGTTTGTGTCTTATAGTAATTCACTTGCTTGATTTGATTTGATAGTTCTACTTTGGCATTCTATCCTTGTTGAAGCTGTAACATTTTAGAGTTTTTTGCTTAATTGTTTGCGTTTTTCCTCATCGCAGATATGTGAAGGAAAAAGATCGTAGATGCTGAGCAACCAATTTAAGCACTATCAACGTTGATGCATTTATTTTGTTTATCATAGTTTTACTGAGTTTTGGCGGACATTTTTTGTTCAAATATTTAGTGGTTGAACTAAGCATGGATGTGTTATAGATTTATGATGTCCTTTTGATCTACAGAGACAGTAGTACCAAATTAATTAGGTTGAGTTTTTCTTAATGAAATTGTTGTCTTTTGATCTATAATAGCAATTTTATTGCAAAGTGTGTTTGAATTTTGATTTTTAGGTTTGGTTTTATTATATAATTACAATTCATTTAGTATATATAAAAGTTAAATTGGCGCTAAATTAATATTAGGGTCGGCGACGCATGTCCCTAATAATTTCCCGGGAAAAAATTAAATTGGCGTTAAATTAATATTAGGGTCGGCAAATCCGACCCTAATAACTCGTCCCAAAAAAAAAATTGGCTCCAAAAAATTCCCCTCTAAATTAATTTTTGGGACCAAGGCATGCCGTCTTTAATATCTTTTTAGGGACGGTGACGGGGGTCCCAAAGTTTTAGAGTCGCCCTTTATTCTGGACCCCAAAGTCCCGTCCTTAAGGCCGACCTAAATACCTTTAGGGACGGCAAAATGGTCTTTTGGGACGGTGACGGGCCGACCCTAATGAGTGTGTTTCTTGTAGTGAGGACTCTGAGAAAACGCTCTTTAAGTAAACATTAATCGGTAACTGCACATTGCACGAGCCCGAAACCTTGAGCCAAATATCCCTTTCCGAAGCCTAAACCCTTCCTTTCGTTCCCTGCAAATGAGCGAGAAAGTGGTTCGATTTCGGTCGGCGCCTCGCCCGAATCACCGTAACGGCGGCGTCGAGCAGTTCTTCGGTTCCCTCAGTTAACTCAGCCATAATTTTCGACATGTCTAGCTCACCGAGAAATCGTGACGGGGGAAGGACCCCGCCCGCGTGACATTGGAATATGACATTGGAAGAAGATCGGCGAGAATTTCGTGGTGCGGCTTACGAATGAGCGAGGTATAGCAGCCTATCCCCCAGTCGGACGGTACTTTTGTCACAGTCGAGGATGACGATTCCCCGAAACCAGCTCCTCAAGCCTTCAATCGGGTTCCTCCCCGCCAACTTACGGGATTCCTTCGAACCAAGGAAACAGTGACCTAGGCTTCACATTGCCACCTCTCGTGGCAACCCCGTCATATTTGGCTGACCAAGGTGCTACTCATATCACTCAATACCACCGGCGCACCGGCCGGACCATCTCGCATGCATGCTAATATCCTTCAATACCCTCTCGGGTTCATCCCGTTGCCTATACATGAATCTCAAAACACCATGGATAAACCCCGATACAGTTCAGAAAAGGCCCCCATATATCCACATATATCAAGCCTTCCACCTCCAACCACTACCGCTCACGTGGTAGCACCCGACGCCGAGCCTCACAGTCCACCACTGGACCCAACCTTGGCTGGATGGTCGAATGATGAAAGACTCCAAAGCCACCATGAGCAGCTCAAAGCAGAAACGCTCAAATCCACGTATCCGGAATGGTCACGCCTCTCCCGGCCCAAGTTCCGAATGCCGGAGATGGATCGATTCGACGGAACCGAATGTCCTCAAACGCATGTCGACACCTACGTTCTCGGTGGGAGAGCGAAAGGAGCAACCCTCCAAAGAAATGGCCGACCACTTCCAAGATACGCTCAAAAGTTCCGCGTTATGATGGTTTCTAAGGGTCAAGCTCGCGGATCGCCACACCTGGGATCGATCGCAACATCTTCCCGGAACGGTACCGATCCAACTTAGAGTGGGAAACGAGTCGCGAGAACTTAATCACCACCGAGCGTAAAGCGGATGAAAGCGTCGGAGAATTCTACAAGCGGTGGAGTTGGAAACTCTTCGAGATCGTGGAGCCACTCTCCAAGGCTGAACAGATGCGGATCTTCAAGTCCCGCTTAAGACCGTCCATGTAACTCTCATCAGCCATCATTTCTTCCTGCATCTCCGGGCCATGGTCAATGCCGCTCACGCTCGAGAAGGATCTCAAGGAAAAGTTGGCTAATGCACAGCCCATACGTATACCGCCGCCAGCCGCATTCAATCCCGCACCGGCCCCCGGCAAAGGGAAAGATACATCTGTCAACTACATCCATCAGGGACAGCAATCGGGCAACAGAAACCTAGTCCCGCAAAGCAACAACTCCACTTTGAAGCAGTCTGCCGTGCACTTCGACATGTTGGATATGCCACTGAGCAAGATGCTGGAAGGGTTAATCAAGGAAGGTCTCCTTAAACCCGTTGCAAATTACAAACCCAAGAATCACGTAGTCAACGCTGACAAGAGAAAGTACTGCGCCTTCCATCAGTATCACGGCCATACCACCGACAACTGCGTGGGGTTACGATAGGAAATTCAGAACTTGATAGAGGAAGGAAAGTTGGAACGCCCCCGTGGGCCCAATACAGTCGGAAACCCTTTTCCGAACAACAACAACAGTGTGAATTCCATTGAGTGGGTGCCCAAGAAGATTGCCGCAGAGCCAGTCCCTCCGCCTCTTCCAGCCAGGTCCTTATCAAATGTCCACATCAGCTATGATGTTTGTGACTGCTCCGCCTGCCTGGAGTACGAGTCCCAAGACACGGTCCGAAGCAATCCTCCGAGAAAACAGAAGAAGAAGTCCTCTCAACAGCAACTGAGAGAAAGATACGAAGCTGGAGACACCAGTGTGGGTACACTCGGAGAGCCATCCGGGAAGTTCGAATACTACATACTCTACTCCATCCTGTCCTCCCTGCCTCTAGGCCATGCAGCTTTAGAGCAGACAGGGGTGGGAAAGCCGAAAAGTCCCGCTGACACCAGAGTTCAGACTTTGGGACATCGGAATACCTCAGATCTTGGTAATCTCACTACCATTCAGAAGCCTAACCCCCCGCGGGATCAGCTAAGGTTCAACTTGTCCAGCTTCCGAGCCCGGACTGGCAAAGGAAGATCAAAATCAGCTTGGCACTCGCACTCGATCAACGTGCTAACCAAGGGCGGCAACCGCCACAAACAGCCTCAACACAATCCCGAGGCTCCAGCAAAGGCTTTACCTCGCAAGAGGAAGACAGGAAACGGATGGCTTGATGACTCTCCTTCTCCGGATAGAGATCAGATCTACGATTCCCGACTGTATGGCAGTATGATCACGTTCTGTGACGAAGACCTACCGAGAGATGCCTCGGGGCACAATGAAGCTCTGTACATTACTCTCAAGCTCAACACCATATCACTCCCCGGAGTATTGGTAGACAACGGGTCAGCCGTTAACGTTCTCCCTCTCAGCATGATGCGAGCCCTGCGCATCAACGAAAGCCATCTGATTCCGTCTACCTGGACTATCAAGGCCTACAACAGCACGTCTCGTCCCATCTTGGGGACGGTGACTCTGGAACTCTGGTTCAAAACCCAAATGGTTCCAGCAAAATTCCACGTGATGGACATTCCATCTGAATTCACAGCTCTGTTGGGACGCCCTTGGCTACATCACATGAAAGCCATAGCTTCCACTCTCCATCAGTGCGTCAAGTTCATTAACCGCCAGGGAGATCTTGAAGTCATCAGAGGGGACAGTCTCCTCGTAGGAAACGAAGCCGAGATAGTAGCCAAGCGTGCCCGCAGTCAGGCACCGGGGCTACCTCTTTCAAACCGACCAGGGGACTACCGGGGCAAATCTCATCAGAATCCCTCAGAGTCCGGAGATGCTAACTATGTAAACGTACTCGAGCAGGCAGACCCTGAAGCAGTCCGATACATCAAGTTCAACTGTCATTTCCAACATTTGGAGGCAGATTGGAAAGAAACACTGAGCATCGCCATGATGCGGGCATATAAACCCCCTGTCTCCAGTCGAAGATTCGTCAACATTCTTCAAACCAACTCTTTGGCCTCGCCAGGCGAAGAGATTTTCGTGATAAAGGTCAACAAGCACCGTCATACTCGTCTTGAATGCATGGAAGTCGTATGGGATGTCCTCCATGAGGAACTACCCGCTGCACCCCTCTTCTCCAGTGAAGGGCATGATGTTTTTCTAGCAGCTCCAGCAACACACCCGGACGCAATGCGTCCCTACGTTTGGGTTGAGCCATCAGACGGCGACGAGTCAGGACTCTCCGGAGTCGAGGACGCAGCAGACCCGCGAATAGACCTCTGCATTCACATGCTCAGTTTCGAGGACGGCACCCGTTCCGATCAGGTCACCTATGACCAAGGCTCCAACACCATGGAAATTGTCAAGCTCAACGTCCAAGACATGTGCCTATCCGACAATTGGAAGTTACCGGTTGACACGACGAAGAATCCTCTCGATCAAGTGATCGACGACAACTTCGTCAACATCATCTATTCCTGATATCCTGATGATACCAAGGATCCGGTCCTTATCGTCAGATTCTGCAACGCCAAAGTTACCCTCGATGACTGCCTGCTCATGGTAAACGAGGCCCTGGCTAACCGAGCTCAAAGCTCATCATCACTTCCGAGTTCCAGCCCCAGTGGCAACCGGCCCGTGCCATCATTTAAGCTTATACCCTCAAGCGCCGTCAAGGCCAAGGGCACAAAGAAAGGAGACAAAGCTCCTCACCCCGTCACAAGTCGATCAACCTCGGGAACGCTTTTGGCAGCCACCCCGAAAACATCTGTGAAGGTCTTCCCCGCAAGACAGAGTCGCCTTCCGACATTGGAAATGACCACCTCGGCATCAACATGCTTCGGTTCGATCTCGCTCCCGCCGGTCACGGCCACGGATTCGGACATCCCGCCATAGACTACTAGCTCGATAGACTTGGCGATCGAGCGAGATCACGAGACTGTCAACATTGCAGAGTTCAACACTCCCGTGTGTTCAATCAAGCAGATATGGGCGAATTTCTTGGTAACCAAGATCAAGGAAGGCCGCATGGAATGTCCCAGTCCGACTTCCTTCGTCAACATCGTCCAAGTGTTTCCGCCATTCGGAGATTTGGATGTTATCACGGTTCTGGACACTAGTCAGACGGTGCGTACCTACGGAGACTGTTTAGCTCTCGCAAGGAAGGCCCTCATGGAACTAGCCGCTCAAGAAAACCGTCTCTGGGATGAAAACCAAGCTCAAAAGACCGACAGGGACCGAGCCCTTAAAGTGTCACAAGCAGCTTCTGACAGAAAGCTAGAGGCCACTCTAGATCAGTTCGACCTCAGGGGTTTTGCTCACGGCAACTTCCTCGACTACCGTCTGTTCTCATCCAACCCCCTCTGCCAGACTAGGGTGGTCAACGGTCCCGATGACCTAGGAGATGGAACGACACGGCATGATAAATCTCAGCTCTTACCTCCCCGAGGAAAGCAAGTTCTCCATGAAAGCGACGACGAAGACGATGAAACCATTCTCTTCCAAGCCAGGCATGAAGTCAACAAAACCGGAATCCCAAGGGTCCTGGGAGGATGGAAATGGATCATTTCCGCACTCAAACTTAAAGGCCAACTCAGGGAGGAAGGTCAATTCAAAAACAAGAGGAAGATGGAAATTCGTCTCGAGCAACTACTCAGGGAAATTCCACAGACTGCAGCATTTGTTTACAGAAACGATCAACTGGGACAGCAACCAGTTACATGGGCAGATGTTTGGGAAGCCGTGTACTCACCTTCCGACATACCCGCTACTCAGATAAAACATAAAGGAAAGCTCTCCCCGATGGAGGTTTACCTAGATTGCCGCACGCAGTTCAAAGAAGCACTGGCCATTCTCACATGGGAAGAAACGCAGGCACTAACTCTTGACGCAGGCTCCGCTGCAAGAAAGTTGATCTGGGCCAAGAGCGGAGGAAAATTAGCAAACCATGAATATCGCCAGACCCAACTCCAGAATGCCCTGAGTATGCTCAGCAAGAAGGAAAGGAGTGCGGTATACCGTGAAGAGATCAAGGAGACTGTTCGCTTGAGCCAAGAACTCTCCAACCTCCCCCGGAGGGTCAGCAATGCACAATTCAGTTCAGGCAACCACTGTTGTGCACTGACGTTCAAACAGCTGCGGCAATCCGTAAACTACCTCCCCGCAGAGGCACCCAAGCCAGTATCCTGGGACAGAATCCGTCAAGCTGCCGAAGCTCCCATGAATACATCTACCGTCAATGAGTTGAGGGCAGACATATGGCCCTATGCTACGAGGAATCCTCCTCTAACTATGGCTCAACTCAGAGCGGCCTGTTCGTAAGGAACCAAACCTCGATGTCGCTGTTCTAACCCGATCGGGTCAAATCCATGCACTACCACCTAAGGCCACTAAAAAGCCTGCGGAGCCAGAACTGCAACCCAGTCTGCCTGAAGACACAAGTTCCGTGAAAGAGGACCCGATCCTCACTCAGCTCAAGCAGACCCAGGCGAATATTTCCCTTTGGTCCCTGCTCACATCCTCTTATCCTCACAAGCTCAAGCTGGAGGAAAGCCTGGCCCGTACCATGGTCCCCATGGACGCAACCCCAGACGAAGTCATTCAGATGATCGGCAACATCCACTACGGCAACATTATCACCTTCACAGATTTGTCCCTTCCAAAATTTGGGGCTGATCACAATGAGCCACTCTACATCACAAACCAGACGAGCGTCTCCTTCCCCGTGTGTTGGTAGACGGAGGTTCCGGAATGAATGTCTTGCCCGCCAAGATGATGGACTCCGCTTGACATCAAGCCTACGTATCCAAGCCTTGACCCACACCGTCAAGGCCTATGACTCTACTTCCCGTACAGGTTCTCGGGGTTGCTACTCTTAATATTTGGTTCGGCAAGCGGATGATCCCCACCGAATTCCAAGTGTTGGACATTCCAATCACTTTCACAGCCCATCCTGGGCGTCCCCGGCTGCATCAAATCAATGGCGTGGCATCCACCCTTCATCGCCTCAAGTTCATGCAAGGCAACGAGTTAACCACAGCCTACGGCGACAAATGGCCACCACCGAGGGGACCAAAGACCAACGACATTCCAAAGTGTTAGAAATCAAGCATAATGACGACATGGCATTAACTGGATTCACTCTGGAGACCTCCAAGATCCAAATATGCAACGTGGACCTTCCATTGTCTCACGACAAGATTCCTCCTGCCATGAAAATGATGAAACTCATGAACTTCATCCCAGGACTGGGGCTCGGCAAAAGGTTACAAGGCCAACACCAAGTCATCGAAGTCAAGGACCACACCACGGTCCAGGCTTCGCTACGTGCCAACACCGACCGACATCGTGAGAACAAAAGACTCGCCCGCACCAAGGCAAGCAGCCCGCAAAAGGGGAACCTCCGACGGCACACCCAACCTCCGACCTTACAGCTTCAACCTCGCTCATTACTTCACCAAGGGAACCAACAAACAGAATCGAGGGACCGACAGGGGAACCGACAGCGTAACCGAGGGGACCGACAGGGAACCGACAGCTGTAATCAAGGGACCGACAACGGAACCGACAGCAGAATCGAGGGGACCGACAGTGGAACCGATGAAGATGAGAAAGAAGCGGGGATAGTCGGCACCAAGACTACGTAAAGGATGGAAAAGCTAGCACGAGACCTCGAAGCATTTCGAGGGCTCAAGGCCAATCCGATAAGGGAGCGTTCCTCGACATCACAAAGCTCTACTCGGGACCAACCGCCACTACACCCAAACACGAGTACACATTCAAGGGAATCCAGACTTGGAGGAGCGGCTCGGGGTACTCTCCAAGGGAAACAGATTGTTCGGATCATCCGCCGAGGCCACATTCGAGACAAGAACTCCAAAGCGAAGGAACCAGAATTCATAGAAGACGCTCTCAAATGGGACCACTCTACAGAGTTTTTTTGAAGAAGTCATGGAGGTGCCAAACCCGATTGACTTGGGTTACGAAAACAAAGCATGATCGCCATGATTGGGACGGCGAGGCCAAGCCTCTCGATCCCCACACCCTCATCAAGCATCCATCAATGCCACCGAAGAATTGGGTAACTTTCATCGGACCAAGGGCAAGCCAAAGCGTAACTGGAAGACAAGCCGGGCCCGCACCCACATCTCCCTAAACCCAGTCTCAAACCCTCTGAGTCGGCCCTTGTAAGAGTCCAGTCCTTCCGAGTCATCCAACGGCCTTACGCCGGAAGACTATGATAATGTAGCCAACCATGTATTTCCGTTCTTGTTCAATGAAAAGTCGACCTTTCGGAGTATCCTCTCATTGCCACTTTAACAACCGATAAGTTAACAAACAACTTAAAAGACGTTAATAACTCAATTGATAAAGAAGCGAGACACATTAAACGAACAATACATTAGAGAAGTTCTCGAGCGTGTAGTTAACCAAGAGGACAACCGGGCCCAAGCCGCCGAAGAGGTTATGACCAAAGTGAACCCGGGGTCGTGCAAGAGCCTAAAGAGACATAAGTGGGCGGTTTCTTCGCCGATGCGAGATAAAGAAGCCCCGATAAGCCTCCTCCGGAGTATGTTGACGTGTTCGCCCGGTCATACCGGGACATGCCGGACTCGATCCCTCGATCGTGGAGCACAATCCCCTGGATCCCGAATCCAAGCCATCGAATAGAAGGCTGCGCAAGATCAAGCCGAATGGTCCTTGCAAGTTAAAGAAGAAATTGAGAAAATGCTCCGAGTTGGTTTCATCAGAGTGATTGAGTACCCGACTTGGCTCTCCAACATCGTGACGGTCACCAAGGCGATGCTGTGTGGATTTCCGGGATCTCAATAAGGCCAGCCCTAAAGATGATTTCCCACTGCCTAACATCGACATGCTGGTCGACACCACGACAAATTTCGAAGTGAATTCCTTCGTGGACGGGTTCACTGGATACAACCAGATCAAAATGTCTGAGGAGGATCAATCCAAGACTGCTTTCACCACTGTTATGCATAACTTGATAAACTTAAGTCCAAACTTAATCTAGCCGAAACAACCTTCAAGAAGCTCAACACGAGTTATTCAAAATTGGATGAGATACTTAACTTGAGTAAGCCTCTCAAAGCAGGCATTGGGTTAAAAGAATCACTAGAAAAATTACTTTTACCTTGTTAAATGAGGAAACTAAAACTAGTTTTGTAAAAGAGCATAATAAGAAAAAAGATAGTCCTTCTAGTGAAATTTATGACCATTCATGTGTGTGTGATTATTGTCACATTGTTGTATATAACAAAACTGAATGTTTTACTCTTCAAAAGAAAAGGTCCAGTTCTCAGGTTTTGCCTCAAGTGTTGTCAAACTCTCAAGACAACACTCGAGACAACACATGTGGTCAGAAAAACAAAAAATCAAAAAGAAAAGTTTGGTACCCCAAAGCTAATCTGAAATGCATTGTTGTATATGCTGCTTTAAATACTAACATTTCATGTGCTTGGTACTTTGATGGTGGTTGTTCACGTCATATGACAAGAACAAGATCATTCTTGAAGAAATATCAACCTATACACGAAGGCTCAGTAACATATGAAGGTGGAGGCAAGAGTAATATAATAGGAAAAGGAACACTTAGTTTCACTGGATTTCCTCCTTTAAAAATGTCTTACATGTAGATGGATTGGTTGTGATGACAATTTGGAGGTAAAATTCAATAAAGATACTTGTGAAGTTTTTCATAACACTAACGTTTGTGTTATGACAGGAACAAGATCGAGTGATAATTGCTATCTTGTTGGTAAACAACAAGTGTGCAATTCGGCTAAGATGGATGACACATTCTTATGGCATCAAAAGTTAGGACATGCTCATTACAAAAATATTGAGAAGATTGTTAAACTTAGTGTTATCAAAGGTGTTCCCAATCTTCATCTAAAGAATACTGTGGTGTGTGGTGACTGCCAAAAATGTAAGCAAACTCGTGTTGCTTATAGTGTTGGACAACATAATGAACAACACTCAGGAACAATACATTGTTTTCAACTTTTACACATGGACTTAATGGGCCCAATTGAGGTAGAAAGTCTGGGAGGTAAGAAGTATATTTATGTAATAGTGGGTGATTTTTCTAGGTTTACTTGGGTCTACTTTTTAATAGAAAAATTTGAAACTTTTGATAAATTTAAAAACTTGTACTTCAAAATTAAAAACATGTTTTGTTCACCTATTTTTCGGATAAGATTTGATCATGGTAAATAATTTGATAATATTTCCTTCTCTACATTTTGTAATAAAAAGGGAATACACCGTCAGTTTTTGACACTTAAAACCCCACAACAAAATGGTGGGCCGAAAGGAAAAATAGGACTTTATTAGAAATGACCAGTGTAATGTTAATTTCAATGAAAATTTCTAAAAGATTTTGTGCCGAGGCATTAAACACGGCATGTCACACTTCAAATATAGTTTTCTTAAGACCCAGTACTACCATGATACCCTATGAGATTTTAAATGGAAAGAAACCTACCGTATATTTTTCATGTGTTTGAGTGTTTGTGTTACATTTTAAATGATCGGGACTACTTGGGAAAACTTGATTCAAAGAATAACAAAGCCATCTTTCTTGGATATTCTCAAAACAGTCGTTCTTACCGAGTATATAACTTAATATTTAAAACTATTCAAGAATCAGTAAACATTGTTTTTAACAACTTATTGTTTGTCACAGATGAACTAGCTGAGGATGTGCCTTTGATGTTGCTGGAAGAAGCTGGAGAAACTGCTAAAAGAGAAGTTGTCTTACTTAATGATGTAGTTTCAGATTCATGTGTTGTCCCTAGTCTTGCCTCTAACACAACAACACCTGAGACAACACAAGATTTCAGAACTGGCGCTGTAAATAATATATTAGAAGAAGTAGATGATGTGATGTATCAATAGGCTAGGAGAGATCCCCCAGCAAGAATTAGTAAGAACCATCCCACTACTCAGGTAATTTACGAGGTTAATGAGGGGATTCAAACAAGAAATAAGGAGTCGGTTAACTATAGAGATATGGTAAGGTACGTGTGTATGTCCACCACATACTCCAAGGTAAAAGACTCCTATTTTGTTTTTGTTTTTGAGCCTAAAAATGTGGTTGAAGCTTTAAAAGATAATTTTTGGATTCAAGCTATGTCAGAAGAACTTGAACAATTTACCCGAAACAGCGTTTGGTGTTTGGTTCCCGGCCTTTACATACTAATATAATTGGAACTAAATGGGTTTTTAAAAACAAATCGAATGAATTGTGTAATATTGTTCGAAACAAAGCACGTTTTGTGCCAATGATATACACAAGGTGAAGGAATCGACTATGATGAGACCTTTTCACATGTGGCTAGAATTGAGTCAATAAGACTTCTCTTAGCAATAGCTTGTTACCTTAAAACTACATTACAAAAAATGGATGTTAAAGCGACTTTCTTGAATGGATACTTAGATAATGAAATTTATGTTGAGCAACCTAAGGGTTTTGAAGATCCATTCCACCCAAATCATGTATATAAGCTTGAGAAAGCCTTGTATGACTTGAAACATTTTCACGTGCATGGTATGGGCGTTTAACAAGCTTCATAATTGAATATGGATTTGTTAGAGGCGAATCCGATAGGACATTGTTCATGGATCAATGACTCTTTACTTAAGAAGATTCTAAGGCATGGAAAAGAACTTGTCATTGCTCAAATCTATGTTGATGACATAGTTTATAGATCCACCTCAAAAACTTGTTTGCAAAATTTTGTGTAAGCTATGACATCAACTTTTGAGATGAGCATGATAGGTGAACTAAATTTTTTCTTTGTATTGCAGGTAAACAATCAAATGATGGGATCTTTAAAGCAAGTATGCAAGAAGTTTGGTAAAAAGGTTCGAATTAGTGAGTGTCAAGAGTTCAAAAATACATGTGGGGTTGACACTTAAGGTGGGCAAGGACCATGGAGGGGAGGAAGTTGATCCAACTCTATATCGATCCATGATAGGTAGTCTTCTTTATCTTACTGCAATTCGTCCCGACATCATGTTCAGCGTAGGTTTATGTGCTAGATATCAATCTAATCCTTAAATTTCTCACCTAAACGCAGTTAAGCAAATCATTAAATATGTATCCAGGACTAGTGACTTAGAAATTTGGTCTACTAAAGACACTAATACCAACTTATTTGGTTTTAGTGACTCAGATTGGGCAGGGGATATGGATGATAGAAAGAGTACCAGTGGGGGATGTTTTTTCTTAGGTAATAACCTAGTGTCATGGTATAGTCACAAGCAAAATTGTGTCTCTCTCTACAGCTGAATCTGAATATATGTAGCAGCCGGAGTTGTGTTCACAATTAATTTGGTTAAAACATATGCTTTATGACTATGATCTAAATAACAATATTTTGACCATGTACTGTGACAATTTAAGTGCTATAAACATTTCCAAAAACCCGATACAACACTCTCGCACTAAACATATTGACATCCGCCACCATTTTTTAAAGAGATTTAGTTGAAAATGATTTAATCCAAATAGAACATATTGATACCAAACATCAACTTGCTGATATTTTGACTAAAACTCTTGATCATAAAAGATTTTCAAGCTTGAAATGATCTTTTGTTATTTGTTTTGCTTAAACTGCTATCTTGAAGTGTTGCCTTCTGTGTTGCTAACACATATAACACTGTGTACCAATAATAAAAAATAAAAAAAATCCTTATGTTTTAAGCCCTATGGGTGGCACATGCTGACCTTTTTGTTATAGTATAGGTGTATACTTAGGTTAACATATTGATAAGTTCCTGTTTGTGCTTAAAGTGACAAAGTCACTAATTATATGGTTAATGTTTAAAAGGCAAATATTGTTTGAAATACTCATAAAGTAACTCGGGGCACGGCGTTCGCTGCGACAATGGTTCATTTCCAAACGGGAGTATAATATATTGGTTTTATACTTAGTATTAGGGACATGGAGCTCTCTAATACAGTGTGCCCTACTGGAAAGGTATAAATTCAATATATAGCTTTACACTTTAATAAAAAAGTTGGGGCACGAAGCTCGCTAATACGATGCTTACTTGTAATCAAAATAAGTGTAAAGTTTGCTTTAAATTACCTAATTATTGATAATTAAAGGTTAATATATTTTTATAAATATCAAGGGGATCTTATTCAATTGTGTTGTCTTGTATGTTGCCCAACATTGAGCTAGTAACACATTAGTGTGTGCTACATTTATTTATTTTCTTTCTTTCTTCTATTTATTTTCGAATTGTTGTTAATTAAAAATTGAATTTCAAAAAGTCTACTTTCATAGATTTAGAGTTTATGAAATTAAAAGGTTTTTAAAAAAAATTCCTAAATTTTATTTTGCTAAAAGTACTTTAGATTTTTTCTATTATTTTGAAGTTTAAATTGATTTGAACTTGATTCTCAAACCTGAAAATCCAAAATATTAGAATTTTCTTTTAGCTTTAGTATTTAATTTTATAATTAACCTATAAAAAATTACAAAGTGGCGGGATTTCCGTTTGGTTGTTGGGATAGGGCTATTGCTCTTTTTATTAAGAGTTTGTTTCAAATTTTACTAATAAAAGAGGTTTTGTAATTAAAGAGATATAGGCAAGTGGATTGTTTCAAATCAAAAATTTTATCATATCCCTATTTTCTCTCCCTATCTCACTTAATTACTCCTTCTTCATCGTCAACTTCTTTTCACCGTTTTTTTCTCTCTCTCTCTCTCTCGTCTACTTCTCTCTCTAAAACAACCGTCCAAATTCATCTCCATTCTTCCCTAAATTCTTACATGGCTAGCCTTTCAAACAACACCCAAAATCCATCACCCATGGACATTTCCCCCATTGTTCAATCCAGTGTTGCGTCCAGTGTTGCCATTCCCATAGAGACATCACCTACGGCAACAATGTCCGTAACACCAACTCTTGATTTGGCTGTGATGAATCCTCCTCCTACTCTTGTTTCAATGGCCCTTCCTGCAAGTCCCCAACCTTAAGAGCTCAGAGACAAGGAAGCAAAAATCAGTGGATGCCCCTTCTAGGGCTCAACATTCTGGTCGGCGTCAATCCCAAAGGCTCAAGACCTTGTCAAGACAAAAAGGTGCAGCTTCAAACACTCCTAATGACCCAGTTGAAATAGTTTATGAAAAATCAAGTACCTCACTTGAGGTTTCTTATGAAGAGGGCTCGGATGAAAACTACAAGGTATGCAAAGAACAGTCATCTTCCTCGAATGAAGAAGCTTGGTTGGAGGATGATTTTGAAGAATCCCTAGCTAAAGCCTAGGAGAGATTGATTAAGAAACAGAGACTCCAACGAAGTGTTGTCTCAAGTGTTGCTGAGGCAGAGAAAACACCATCTAAAACACCTCCTGCAATAGACACAACACATGCAACCACATACACCACCACACCTGAGGCAATACCAGAGGTATCATCTACTCTTTTTTTTTTTAATTTATTTATTATATAAAAACAATTGTCACGGTCATATTAAAACTATTGTAAATGGAAAAAAAAATTGCTCGTTAAAACCTTTTGTTACGTTTTAGAAAAGACCGATATAAAAATATTTATTTACCCCGGTTTGTAGAAAACCGTAGCAGATAATTTTTTATTTATTACGGTCTTAAAAACCGTAATAAATAAAAGCTTATTTGTGTCGGTTCGACGGACCGTAACAAATAAAGTGTGGTAAAAGACCCCTTTTTTTGTAGTGTCATTTTATTGGATTAGTGTGAACAATGTTGTCATTAGTGCTGTCAATACTATTGACAATACACGTTTTGTTTTTTTCTCCTTTTTTAAGCCATTAACAATTTCATTAACATTTAGAAACGTATCGTTAATTTGAGTCTCATTTAGCACTAGAAAAATAATTTTTAAAGGTAATATTTTTTACTAATTTTTATTGAATAATGAAATGTACTTCTTAGTGTCTACTAAATACAACATATTTTTACAAAAAAAATCAAAATCAAAATCATATAAGGCAATTTTTAAAATAAAAAATGAAAGCGTCAACCCTAGTTATTGCCTAGTGACATCATTACCATCTGTTACATAAACTAACACCTTTAACCCCCAACACCCCCCTCCATTCTCCGGCCCTGACTCCATGTCAGCATTTTGTTATAGTTGTTAAAAAATACATTGCATTTTTGAAATACTAGCAATTAAATTATTTATTTTATCTAATTTACAAAAGTATGGTACATATACATATAGTAAGGCTTCGTTTGTTTGGGAGAAAATATTTTTCGAAAAATGTGTTTTGAAAAATAAAAATATTTTTTAGGAAAATGACATTCGATTGTTTTGTAAAACTAAGGAAAATATTTTTTAGAAAATATTTTCATTTGTTTGATAAAATTAAAAAAAAATCAGTAAAATCACAAATTGGGGTACAAGATAAGTGGATAGAGGATAGAGGTAGGATAGGTGGTGGGGACAGGGTGGGGTAGGGCTTGAATTAGGATATAGTAGGGTAGAGTAGTGGAAATGTTGTGGTTGGGTAGGGTGAAGGTGGGGGTTGGTGAGTGATTGAGGATGGGTACAATATGGTGGGGGGTAAGGGTAGGTAGCAGTGAAGGGTGGTGTAGGTGTAAGGGTGGGTGAGTGAATGGACGGTGAATGTACGCTCGCCGAAAATGATGAAATTTTTAGGAGTCGCCACGCCGTTTTAAAGGAAACATTGAAAACCTTTTGAAAGAGAATATTGGGTTCGGGGGTCAGATTACGTGTTGGGAAGAACCGAGAGTTCACCCAACACGCCTCGTCCGTAAACGAGTCTTTCTATATTCAACAACCAAAATCATTCATAAATGTGTGCAATTGTGTGAGACAAAATATGTAAAAAAATGCATATTAATGCTTTGCTTTATTGATGAACAGAGATAATTACATCTTGTGAGCCACTTATTTTGGGGGGCCACGTCCCGATTACAACGAGGAAAACAGATTACAAATGAAAAGGGACCTGCTGCAGTGTGGCTAAGTATGTCGCCTGACACAGGACCATGAATGGCCAGTTGTGTAGCATGACATACTATGCCATATACAGAGGTCTTACACCTGAATTAACAGAGACAAACTAATAACAACAACGAGGTTAACAAAAATGGAATAATTGCAACAAGACAATAATATCAACTAGATATGGATAAACACATGAGAGAGAATGAATATGACTGATTCACCCTCTATGCGGTGTTTAGACTAACTGATACCAAACGAAAGCTCAAGCAAACAGATCACATCATACTAGGAACAAAACTGAGATTATATACATGCTCATCTACTCAGGTTCTAACCTGAAGAACAATACCAAATACGGCAAAACCCATAAATCAACGAGGAGAGAGAGAGAAATGGAATTGGAACGTTACCCTTGTAGTATCCACCCTCTCTATACCACGTCGGTATGGAGAGTCTTCAAATCAGCTCCGGGAGAGAGAGATTGAGCTCACTGTGAAGCTTCAAGGCTGGAATGAGCGTAACGCAAAAGGGGTTGGAACAGGGGTCGGCGCTAGCAGGTATGATCGGAAATTCTTGGCAAATTGGTGGTGGGCGATTGAACGGGCTTATGGCCTGGAAACAAGGAAAATGGCATAGACAGATTTGGGGGGATGAGGGAAACGGTGATGGCTGTGATTGACGTTGTTGGGGAACGGTGGCGGTGAACGGTTTAGGGGTTGGAAACAGGGGAGACGGCGATGGTTGGAGAGAGGAAGAGAACGGGTGAGGAAATGATTGATTGGGTTTGTTGTTGGAGGGCGATGCAAGCGGTGGGCGATTGTGGTGGACTTGGGTCGTTGAGGAGGAAAGGGGGAGGAAGCGAACGTAATTTGGGAGAGAGAGACTGGCGTGGTTTTTGATTGAGGTGATTGGGTCGCCGGTTGATTTGGGTGTGAGGGAGAGGATCAGTGATGAGCTCAGCCGGAAAGGGAGAGACCACGTTAAGGTGAGGAAGACGATTTAGGGCGCTGGCAATGGTGTTTGCGTTTAGAGAGAGAAGGTCTGAGCGTTTAGAGAGAGAAGCCCCCCTTGACAAATGAAAGAAATTCCTTATTTAACGTTGATTTGGAATTGGTTTAATATGTTGCACGACCAAGCAAGCATAACCGCTTTCCTTCTAGAAACGTGCCAGGTGGCGAAATCTGGACCCTTCCTGAGTTAATTCCCAACAGGTCCAACCAGAATAATTCCCTGTAGGTCCTTCCTTAGCGAGAAATTTATAAAAAGCTCTCGGAAGTCTCGGAATGAACCGAAAATTTAACCAAAATGCTCCCTAGCGCACTTTTATTGAGTAAAAGGCACTTTTATTGGGTCACGAGTTGGATTGGGGTACTCACAGAGCCCCTCGGCAACATCACTTATAGAAGAAGTGAGGTTGTCGATAAGAAGGATCCCAAGCCTAACGAGCGGCTGATGATATGGCCGATGGTTGTTGGATGGCTGGACCTTTTGAGAAAGGATTCCTACGTATCCCTAAAAGGGAATCAAGCCAAATCGTAGTTCGAAAATATAGGAACGAGCCTAAAAAAGGCATAGGAACAAGCCTAAAGGGGTATAGAAACAAGCCTAAAAAGGTATAGAAACAAGCCTAAAGAGGTATATGAACAAGCCTAAAGAGGATCGAGATTAACTCAAAAGTATCGCGAGATGAACTCCAAGACTTGAAAAGACTTTTACGAGAAAGCAAACATAAGACAAGATGATTTGCAGTTGAAATGAGATATACTTTCATACATGTGTTGTGCTTACCTGCAAGGGTTGTACACACGAGAGGTGATCGCTTGAGATGATTGGCTGACTTCGGAAGCATTTGTCTAGTAGAACACAAACTTTGCTGTTAAGAATACCGTTGCAAGACGGACTTTGCTGACGATTTACCGTTGCAAGAAGGACCCTGCTGATGATTTGTCATTGCAAGACGGGTACTGCTGATGGCTTTCCATTGCAAGACGGACCTTTGAAGATGATTTGCCATTGCAAGATGGGTATTGCTGATAATTTCTCGTTGCAAGATGGACATTTGAGGTTGCGAGACTGGCATTGTTGATGATTTTTCGTTGCAAGACGGGTACTGCTGATGATTTTCCATTGCGAGATGGATATTGCTGATGATTTTCCATTGCAAGACGGACTTTGACGATGATTTGCCATTGCTAGATGGACCTTTGACGATGATTTGCCAATGAGGCTGATGAGCTTGACAAGCATTGCTTGGAGACTGAGGCAGCTAGGGCTCTTTCAAACGATGCTGATAAGTCTAAAGATGACGAGACCTATGAAGATAATAAAGGCAGAATATGCCACCTGCAGGATTTGAACTCCTTGTCCAGATTGTGATTTGAGGAGCAGTCCTCACGATCAGATTATGATCACTTGATTATTGTACCCTGTGAGGGGAAAAACACAACACTACTAGGCACTTTGCATTTTATTCGCTTGATTTGAAATTTTGCTTATGCATTATTAATCTTGATGCACGAGTCCATCTCGGCTGGGGATGAAAATGGAGTGAGGATTTTTGCAAGGCTTTACAAGCGGATATGTATGTAGCAGTTGTGCTATGATGGATTGTGTATGGAACAAATGTGTATATGATGATGTATGGGTCGAACCCTCTCCCATGAATGATGGATGATATGGCACAGCTAGGCAAGTCGGGGCGTACCCTGAAAGTACAGATCGCAGCAGATTGATTCGTTGCTGATAAGAGTGATGTGTGTCTAGCGCCCGAGCGGCAAGTAGTAGCGGAAGTGCAGAGAATGCCCTGGTCTTGAAGATATGATTAGGCGGAGCCCCAGTTGATAATGCAAAGCAAACCCGGAGGGAATCTGGTAAGGAGAGCTTGAGAGAACAGCTTAACAAAGCCCCAGTTTGAAGAGATCCAATGCAGTCCCATTACAGGCAGAATCATCATGCGGCCAAGGAGGCACCCATCTTTTCAGACCTTAGTCAATCAGTCATAGACTCGGAAATATATACGTGCAGGGGCACATCTTTCGAAAAGTGGGAAATGAATCCCAATTTTGTGCGACACACTCGCTTATGGTTTTGACTCTTTTGAGAGAGTATAAGCACAACAAGGTGTGGAAAAGTGTATGGAATCCCCTGCTTGACAGAAAAACAATGTTTGACTCTATCTTCCTATGATGTAGAAAGAGAAGACTTGTCGAGACACTTGAAAACTTGTCTTATTCGTGATGATCACAAGGCTGCTTAAAACCCTTTATTGATGTTCGGGTTATTAAATCACTAAGATTGATATGAACAAATATTTTGATTAATCACAAGGAGAAAACCAACTGATATCGAGAATCAAACTTCGAAAGATGGAAAGAGGATCTGTGTATAGGGACGGCCCTTGAGGAGACCGAATTTTATGAGATTTGTTTGTGATTTCGACCGGACCAATTATGGTTGCCTACGTTCCCTCCATTATGAAGAGCTCAGGTTGCCGTAGTTTGGGCTTATCCCGATTGAAAGGAGAAGGAATGTGAAAATTCGAGATTCTGAGGATCTTTGAGGATTTTTCTGAGAATTGGAGATCTGAAGAGCATGTCCTCTTGGAGTGTCGATGCAAGACACAGATGCGAAGCCCCAGTGGGGAATCCACGGCAAGTGTTTGCGGAGGAGAAATGAAATATGCTCACATGAAGTGTCGAATGAATGGATTGAATTTGCACAATCTTTGATTGATGATCTTGAACCGAGATAGATTAGGTTCCAACTTAAGCAAGCAATGAAGCATTAATTTGATTTAGATCTCGAAGATATTAGAATGAAACTGCTATCCGGTAGAAATTGTAGCTGGGTTTTAGGGTTTCGATCGGCCATTCGGGCGATTTGGAAAATTGATTGTCATGACCTCTTAAGATGAGAGGTCGGCTGGATTTTTTGCTGACTGAACCTCTAAAGACGAGAGGTTGGCTTGCAGGGATGTGTTTAGGATTTCTATGGCGAGGAAGATTGGTTGCCTCTAAGAAAGAGAGGTCAAGATTAGCTTTGCCAAGGTCAAGGGTAATGGTAATGTGAATATCCTCTAAAAATGAGAGGATGGCTTGGGGTTATTTGGTGGATTGCTGACGAGAGATGGTCCAAGATATCGAGAAATTTTGCGAACTTTCGAGAATTCGGGCTCTTTTTGAACATTGGAGAGCCTCTTGAGAAGTCGGGGACTTTTGCTGAATTGTGAGGATTTAAAATCCTTCTTTTGATAAGCATCTTGAGAAGTTGAGGACTCTTGCTGAATTGTGAGGATCTAAAGTCCTTCTTTTAAGAATTGGAAGGCCTCTTTGAGGAGTTGAGGATTATATCTGTCCTTCCTTCATGACTTGAATATTTTGCGCACTGCCGATTCTCGAAGCTAACTTCTTGGCATTGCTTGGACTTCTCTCAGCAAGGAGCAAAGATGATGGCTAAACAGGGTTTCAAAACATGCCGATCTTGAAATGAAAGGGTATTGTTTGGTGAGGGTGAGGTAATGGATTCCCTAGGGTTAAAGGCTTCAACCGCAATCCCTACCGGATGATCTAAACGAAATTAAGTCTTCATTGCTTGCCTAAGCTGACTTGAGGAAGATTCATGAAAATTCATCGAGCAACGAGATGATGAGGATGATGAAAGAGATGTGAGCATATGAGATGCAAGATGGGGAGTTGGTAAGCCCCAATTTGAGAAGGATATCAATTGATTTTCTCACTCCGATTAATTTAAATATTAATCATTTTAATGCATTAGTGATTGAGCAGCACAAGTGATCATATGGAATAAAACCATTTCAATCAAGCGTAATGAAGGTGTGCAAGTTATGTCTCGAGTCTAGCAAGAAGAGAAATAAAGATTTTTATCACTGCAAAGCAAGAACTGGTCCAACTTGGACTGGACAGACTCATGTCCATAAAGGGAACACTCTAGATCCTACGAAGACTGATTGACTTCTTCAACTTCGGATGAAAGGGTACCCTTGAAATTGGCTTGCCACCGCACTTTCTTCACCAGACGTCCGGGATTCTGAATCAGATAAAGATCTTTCGGGCGCTTGAGCTGCCTTCGCCTCGAGGATACGAACCAAACGAGCGCCGGGGTAGGAGTACGCACCCAACTTGCCTTGACTGCATCGGCAGAGAGGAGAGAGCGTGTATAAGGCGAAGGATAGAGAACTTTGAGATGGTATGGGAGATGGCGGAGTACGGAAGGAGATGGACTCATGCAACGTCTTATTAATGTTCAAGTATAAATCTGTGTCTTTTAAGTCCTATGAACGGTTGAGAAAGGCTAATCCTTTATTTCACGCAATCTAGACCTCGGGGGAACCTAGGACACATCATCCAAAAATACACCAAATGTATTGATTAAAAATTAATAATAGGCAATAATACCTAATCAAAACCGAAGCATTTATAGGACGGACGAGCAGCCCTAATTTCTGGAGAAATTTGGGCAGCATAACGGGTATTCCTGAAGAATTTCAAGGAAAAATCCGGTATGACCTCTCGTCGGTGCACGTTGACAAAGCGACATGATCTCTCGTTAGAACATGTCATGGGGACGACATGTCCTTTCGTAAAACCATGTTGCGTTGGCAACATGCCCACACGTGCTAGGTTTTGGGGTAGGTACGAAGGCCTATTAAAATTTTTGAAACAATTCATTTTAGTGTATTTGAAAATGGCGTGTCAAAAACCAATCGTTGGGTAAGCTTTTAAAGTGTGGCGCCACCTATGATGCGCTAGGGGAATAGGTTTGATTTCAGGCGCTCAAGCGTAAGCGAATTACATCACCGTTCGTGATGCCGTCAATCGCACCCGAGGGTTCTAGATCTATATGATGTAGTGTGAGGATGACTATGTTCTTTTATTTACGAAAATGATTTTTTTTTATTTTTTATTTGAAAAGGGGGTGATAAAGGAAAATTAACACACACACACACCCCACAGGAATATAATAATCAAATGATCATGAATTGATCATGGGGACTGCCCCACAATCACAACCGGCATCAGAGTCCCACACCTGCAAAGTGACCGCTTATGTCGTGTCACACAGGATTGATGAGACCAATCTTGTCGCGTCACATAAGGAGCTATGCATCCAGAATCTGAACAATGAACAAAAACAGCCCCAGCCTCCAAGCACAGTGCAATAGCTCCAACCCTAAGCCTCAGCACAACAAAGATGGGACACAAGGAGGAAAAGGAATAAAACAAAGCACATAAGACGCAAACAACACATATAATGTCACAAACAAAGCACACATAAGTGAATGAAACGAATGTTGAACAAACACGAAATCTTGACCCACTTTTGAAAGACAAGTTTCAAGTCCCCAGCGGAGTCGCCACTGAATGTACGCTCGCCGAAAATGATGAAATTTTTAGGAGTCACCACGCCGTTTTAAAGGAAACATTGAAAACCTTTTGATAGAGAATTTGGGTTCGGGGTCAGGTTACGTGTTGGAAAGAACCGAGAGTTCACCCAACACGCCTCGTCCGTAAATGAGTCTTTCTATGTTCAACATCCAAAATCATTCATAAATGTGTGCAATTGTGTGAGATAAAATATGTAAAAAATGCATATTAATGCTTTGCTTTATTGTTGAACAGAGATAATTACATCTTGTGAGCCACTTATTTTGGGGGGCCACGTCCCGATTACAACGAGGCAAACAGATTACAAATGAAAAGGGACCTGCTGCAGTGTGGCTAAGTATGTCGCCCGACACAGGACCATGAATGGCCAGTTGTGTCGCATGATATACTATGCCATATGCAGAGGTCTTACACCTGAATTAACAGAGACAAACCAATAACAACAACGAGGTTAACAAAAATGAAATTAACGGCAACAACGAGATTGCAAGAGATGGAAATCATAATTGCAACAAGACAATATTATCAACTAGATATGGATAAACACATGAGAGAGAATGAATATGACTGATTCACCCTCTATGCGGTGTTTAGACAAACTGATACCAAACGAAAGCTCAAGAAAACAGATCACAGCATACTAGGAACAAAACTGAGATTATATACATGCTCATCTACTCAGGTTCTAGCCTGAAGAACAATACCAAATACGGCAAAACCCATGAATCAACGAGGAGAGAGAGAGAAATGGAATTGGAACGTTACCCTTGTAGTATCCACCCTCTCTATACCACGTCGGTATGGAGAGTCTTCAAATCAGCTCTGGGAGAGAGAGAGATAGAGCTCACTGTGAAGCTTCAAGGCTGGAATGAGCGTAACGCAAAAGGGGTTGGAACAGGGGTCGGCGCTAGCAGGTATGACCGGAAATTCTTGGCAAATTGGTGGTGGGCGATTGAACGGGCTTATGGCCTGGAAACAAGGAAAATGGCGTAGACGAATTTGGGGGGGATGAGGGAAACGGTGATGGCTGTGATTGACATTGTTGGGGAACGGTGGCGGTGAATGGTTTAGGGGCTGGAAATAGGGGAGACGGCAATGGTTGGAGAGAGGAAGAGAATGGGAGAGGAAACGATTGATTGGGTTTGTTGTTGGAGGGCGATGCAACCGATGGGTGATTGTGGGGGACTTGGGTCGTTGAGGAGGAAAGGGGGAGAAAGCGAACGTAACTGGGGAGAGAGGGACTGGCGTGGTTTTGATTGGGGAGATTGGGTCGCCGGTTGATTTGGGTGTGAGGGAGAGGATCAGTGATGAGCTCGGCCGGAGAGGGAGAGAGCAAGTGAAGGTGAGGAAGACGATTTAGGGACCCGGCAATGGTGTTTGCGTTTAGAGAGAGAAGGTCTGAGCGTTTAGAGAGAGAAGCCCCCCTTGACAAATGAAAGAAATTCCTTATTTAACATTGATTTGGAATTGGTTTAATATGTCGCACGACCAAGCAAGCATAACCGCTTTCCTTCTAGAAATGTGCCAGGTGGCGAAATCTGGACCCTTCCTGAGTTAATTCCCAACAGGTCCAACCAGAATAATTCCCTGTAGGTCCTTCCTTAGCGAGAAATTTATAAAAAGCTTCCGAAAGTCTCGGAATGAATCGGAAATTTATCAAAACGCTCCCTAGCGCACTTTTATTGAGTAAAAGGCACTTTTATTGGGTCGCGAGTTTGATTGGGGTACTCACAGATGGTGGTAGGGTAGAGTCAGATGGTTGGGTAGGGTACATTTGGATAGGGTACGAGGGTGCGGGTGAGGGAGTTGTTAAAATATACTTTTAATAATATGAATAATTTTTTTTTATGCAGGGACAAGGGGTTTAGGGGGAGGGGGTTAGGTGGGGTGGGGTGGGTAGGGGTGGGTGGTCTAGGGCGGCAAGGGAGTTTTAAAAATAATTTTAATATGGGTAATTTTTTTGACGGGAGTGGGTGGGGGTGGCGGCGGCAAGGAAATTGTTAGAAATAATTTTAATATGAGTAATTTATTTTTTTTGACGGGAGGGGGTGGTGGTGGGGTGGGAGGTCTAAAGGCGACATGGGAGTTATTAAAAAATAATTTTAATATAAGTAATTTTTTTACGGGAGTGGGGTCTCGGGGGTTTAGAGGCGCGATAGGAATGTTGTTAAAAATACTTTTATTATGAGATATTTCCATTTTTGATTGGGGGTAGGTGTGTGTGGGTGGGGTGGGGTTTGGGGTAGATGTTTCGATAACGGTTAGGGGTAAAAGTGTGGGTCGGGAAAGATTGGTGGGTGATGATTTTAATAAGCAATTTTTGGAAAATGTTTTGAGCAGGAGAAATCCTAAAGTCATTTTCTTTTGAAAACAAACATATTTCCTATTGATAGAAAAATATTTTCTGTTGAATTTAATTTTTCATGGTTACTAAATATCGAAAAATAGAAAAAATATTTTCTTCAAAACAAACGGAACATAATTCTTTATATTACTAGCATTTAAACTTTTAAACAAAACAAAAGGGAATGAGCGGGAATATATCTGAAGGAATTTATGAGAATTAAATGTTGGAACATTTCTATCCCAATAACCCCAAAGCACTCAAGTCTAGATTAAGTAAGAGAAGAAGATGAAGGCGGAAGTGTGATACCTGTTGAGTTCATCTTGTTACTTGATGTTGTTCTTGCAAATGAAAGAAGAGAAGAAGAAGAAGAAAATCAAGGAGGGAAATATAGATCTTCTTGATGATGAATGCCTTCCTTAGAACTCAGATTATGGAGAGAGTATATAAGGATGATGTAGTGTTTTCTAGGCTGATGGTAAGCATCTATATATAGGAAAATAATGGCACCTCATCAAGGGACTACACCCTTTCAATTAAGCAGTGCGAAATTACCATTCTGCCCATCATAAATAGGTAATTTCCACCTCGGGAATTCTACACATTTAATTAATATTCTATACTTTACAATAACATTATTATAATGATTTATACATGTACGTCCACATGTCACTTATATTTATTAAGTATACACATTTTGCAATCCATGTTCTTACAATCTCCCACTTGAATTGCCCAAACATGTGTTTATACTTTAACAAATCCTCATAAAATCATATTCATAATGTAAATGACAATCCGTATGTGCACTTCATTGTCATTCTAAAACAATCTCGTCCATTAGTTTCACAAGTATAGGAACTAAAGGGGCAGTCGTTGTAATTGATTCGCAACTAAACCCACATTAATCACATATATATGTTCAACTAAATGACATAGATTAAGTATAGATGTGTAGCATGGAACACTTAATGAATATATATTAAAACATATATATATATATATATTCCATCAACTAGTCTTTATTAACCAAATGAGATCAATATGAATAAAACAAATAGCAAATAAAGCACAACACAAACTCCCACTTTATTATGCATTATCAAAAGTCGTTTCACCCATATGAGCAGCATGCTCGTGAAACATCAAAAGAGATAACGCTTTATAAAATGGATCCAATAACATGGAGTTTGATCCTATAAGTTGTATATCTATTTGTTCATTTTATACTTATTTCTCTTCAACAAGAGACATAACCATATGATGTCTTTCAACAACTTTGCATCCAGTAAATCAGAATCGAAATACCTAATGATCTCAAAATGATCCGATTTTATATGCATAAGCATGTAGTTTAATGTTTTATATGTACTTCATCATTCTTTTAGATGCGACTTAATGTTCTTCTTTCCGAATTGCTTTGGTATTGACCATGCATCCCAATAATAAATGCAAGGTCTGGACGAGTACAAACTTGCGCATACATTAAGCTTCCTACTACCGGTGCATAAGGGATATTTTCCATATACTTGGATTCAAAATTAATTTTAGGACATTACTTTAAACTGAATTTATCTCCTTTAGAGACAGGGATGTCATGTGGTTTACAATTTTCCAAGCTAAATCTTTGTAATACCTTCTTTATATAGCTCTTTTGTGATAATCCCAAAATACCTCGTGAATGATCACGATGAATTTGGATTCCTAATACAAAAGATGCCTCACCAAGATCTTTCATCTCAAATTTGTTTGAGAGAAATTTCTTAGTTTCTTTTAGAAGGTCCTTATCATTACTAGCAAGTAAAATATCATCCAAATATCATCCACATTTAAGATCAAAATTATAAATCTACTCCCACTGAACTTACGGTATGCACAATCTTCACCAAGATTCGTTTCAAACCCAAATGAAAGAATAACTTGATTAAATTTTAAATATCATTGACGAGAAGCTTGCTTGAGACCATAAATGGATTTCTTAAGTTTACAAACTAATTGATTAACATCCATTTGATGAAGCTCAAGATCATAATGTGCCACTAATGCCATAATGATCCTAAAAGAGGTTTTAGAAGAAGCCGGAGAAAATGTTTCTTTATAATCAATGCCTTCCTTTTGAGTAAATCCTTTAACAACAAGACATGCCTTATATCTTTTCACATTACCTTGCGAATCCCTTTTGGTTTTAAATATCCATTTACAACCAATAGGTTTTACACCTTCAGGTAATGGGACAAGATCCCAAACGTCATTGTCTTTCGTTGATTTTAACTCCTCATTAATGGCATTGATCTACTTATCAGAATTAGGACTATTAATGGCTTCATGGAAGGTGATTGGTTCATCTCCCACTAAACCTAAGGTGTCCTCATTCTCCGCAAGATACACATCATAAATATCCGGAATAGCACTTCCTCTTTCTCTAGTAGATCTTTTTAAGGGCACTGGTTCATCCTCATTTTGATGTTGTTGAATTTCCTCATGTCCAACATTTTCATGTTGTCCGTTATTTACGGGAGTCTCTATATTATTTTGAATTGTATGTTCTTGTTGGATTTCAGGTGTAATTACTTGATTTCCAACAGGAACTAAAGTTGAAGGAATATAGAGTGGTTCTTCTAACTCTTTACATTCAAAATCATTACTATTTCTCTCACTAAATTCAACATCCTCAAAGAACCTAGCATTGTCAGTCTCGAAAAATGTTCTAGTTTTCGGGTCATAAAATTTATATCCCCTAGATCTCTTAGCATACCCTACAAAGTAACTACCAACGGTCTTAACGTCCATACGTAGTTTTGTTGGTAGCCTTTGAAGCAGCTCTATTGAGAATTTAAGTAGCGGTTCTTTAATGCATCGCCTACAATGAGTGAGGTAAAG
Source organism: Adenophora triphylla var. japonica (assembly GCA_022495995.1). Lineage (NCBI taxonomy): Eukaryota > Viridiplantae > Streptophyta > Magnoliopsida > Asterales > Campanulaceae > Adenophora > Adenophora triphylla. The sequence continues at coordinate 207,706 of JAFEMH010003863.1, forward strand.
AAGTAAAAGAAAACATACTTCTTACCATATCCTTAAGGATTCTATTATGTCTCTCCACTACACTATGCTAGGTTTGATCGACATGGTGTAGTGAGGGACAATCCCACACTCTTCAAGATAGCGAGTATAACGGACCCGGACGTTATTCACCCAATACGTCCAATGATTGAGACTTTACATGAAGAAAATAATTGTATCCACAACGAGAGTAATCATATATGAACATGATGAAATATTGTTGACCATTCCATGAAGGGGTAGTGAATGGTCCACAAATATTCGTATGAATTAGTTCCAAGACGTTTGATACTCTCAAAGATCCTATTTCTTTTAATGTTTGTAAATTTTTCTTCAAGATACTTAATGCAAAAGTTTTTATCCGGAGTATCAAGTTGTTTTAGGATTCCCTTCGACATAAGCTTTATCAATTCTCCCTTTGGAGATATGACCCAAACGCCTATGCCATAGAATACAAGAATTTTCACTTGATAACTTTTACTTAGTGCCTTTAGTTTTGGTTTCATTATTATGGGACTCATTCATTTTCTTGACTGTGTCAATTAAATAAAGATTATCGATATATGACAAAGTACTAATATCGACAAGTTTGGAATTTAAAATAAAGATCACATTTATTATTACCAAAAGAACAAGAGTAACCTTCCTTGTCCAAAACTGTGATAAATATTAAATTCCGTCTAAAGAACGGTATAATGAATGTATTACTTAGTACAAAATAATACCCAGTACTTATCATTAATCTAAAAGTCCCTATGCCTATAACTTCATCCGAATTTACAGCTCCCATATAGATGTATTTCTCATCTTCACTAGGGATTCGGTAATTCAGGCAACCCTGCATACATGAACTAATGTGAGTTGTTGCACCAAATACAACCACCATGTATATTAAGGAATTGAAACCAAATTTGCCTTAGTACAAACAAGACCAAATGACATACCATTTGTTGCACCAAATACAACCACCATGTATATTAAGGAATTGAAACCAAATTTGCCTTAGTACAAACAAGACCAAATGACATACCATTCTGAATTCGTCATTCGCGGTACTTATGGTAGTCGTTCTTCATGCGAGTAAGGTCCTTGCAAAAGAAGCATTTCTTGACTTTATGATCATTAAATGATCCCTTATGCTTCTGAAATTACCCGGGATTTCGCGCGGGCGCGAAACGCGGTTGTCTTTCGCGGGGGGTTGGTGTCTGAGACCTCGCTTCATGGGAAGGAACAAAATGAGGAGTCGCCACGCGGTTTTTGTATTTTGAGCCCAAACGTTGAGAAACGGCTATTGTGAAAAGGTGTCGTTTTTATTGGTAGCAAAAACTTAGGAAAAGGCTTTTTTGAAAAAGGGGATCATTTTTATTGGCAGCAAAAACGAGTAAAAAGCTTTTTTGTACCAGAGATTGTTAGGTTCGGAGGTCAAGTTACGTTTCGGGTAGAGTATGACGAGATCGCCCGAAACGCCTCGCATGACGAGTCTTTCTACCTTTCTCGAAATTGTGTGTGTGTGTGTGTTTTGAAATGGGGGCTTGAATGACAAGCTTAATCTTGGTTTGAATGACAAACGTTGATTAGGTGACTTTGTTTGAAAAGACGAGCGTTTGAATGACAAACGTCGGTTTGAGTTTGAAATGAGCGTTTGCGTGGCAAACGTCGATTTTGAACCGTGCGAGTCATTGTTAACGATTTTTACGGGAAAAATGTGTATTAAATGATTTTAAGTGTCAAATGGCGGCTTTAAGTTTGAAGATGAGCATTCGGAGGCCGAACGTCATTTCTCGCGTTTTGAAAGAGAGTTCGACGGACGAACTCCGGTTTTGAACCGGGCATTACATTGTTAACGATTTTTACGGGAAAAATACGTATTAAATGACATGCGATCAACGAATCGGGTTGCGACTCGGACTTTGAAAAGTAAATACTATCACAATCCAAACGGATCGGACTTGTAAATGACAGTATTTAAAGCGGTGTCAACGGAATCAAACGATCCGGATTCGTAAATGACGATCAACGAGGCCAAACGGCTCGGAATTGTAAATGACGATCAACGAGGCCAAACGGCTCGGAATTGTAAATGACGATCAACGAGGCCAAACGGCTCGGAATTGTAAATGACGATCAACGAGGCCAAACGGCTCGGAATTGTAAATGACATGAAAGTAAACGAACGGGTCGGAACGCCGTTTTAACTCGTGATTACTTCTCTTACGGAAAGAGAAGAGGATCAAGGGGCTAAACGTATCGGCCCCGTTAAACGCAGGCGTCTACATTTTGATAACGGACGTTCAAACAGCTTATAGCGATCGGCGCGTAAACCGAGACGGAACGGAAGATTCAGAGAGAGGGAGTTATACCTATGGCTAGGGTCAACTCCTTTGGCTCGGGAGGTGTGTACGGGACACAGAAAGTGATTAGAAAGGTTGTTTCGAAGTTGTAGGGTGCGTATTTGATCGAAATACGAAGATTTCACGCGAATCGAGACAAGACGGGAGCTCGGGAAGGGTGAAAACCAGTTTGGACCGTGGGGTGGTGATTTTTTGGTGTCAAAAAATCCTCTTCTTTGCCTTTGACAGCAACTTCTATTTATAGGGTGAAAATTGCAGTAGGAGTCCGGCCGGACTTGACCGAATTTCGTGGGTTTTGGGGATTTTGGAAACTGGGGGACTTGGCCGGGCAATTTCGGGAAAAGTGCACAAATGAGTCCTACTAGGCTTGCAAACCAGGGGTATTTTGGTCTTTTGGCCTTGATTTGTGATTGACGAGTGACTAGAGGGAGGTGGCATGGCTGCCACGTGCCCTCTGAGTCACCAGCTGAGGTGGGATTTTGTCCCTCGGTCCCGGTTTTGTCCGTTTTTTAAAATAACAGTCCGGGAAATGTCCGAAACGCCCCCGGAAAGTGCCGGAAAATGCGTTTTTCAGGGAAAGCCATACTTTTACGTGAGTTGTCACGTGCTAAGTACGGTTCGACGTCGGGATGCACTGGGCAGTCCCTGGATGTCTCGTTGGCACAGCAACGGGGAGTTTAACGAGTTCCGGTTAACTCCGGAGCGGGCCGCTAACGGATTTCGGTTAACTTTCTCGACGGATTTGGACGATCCGGATTTGGGTACTTACAGCTTAGCCCTCGCCGACGTCTCCTTCGAAGGAGGTGGGGTCGTTGAAAAAAGATAAGGATCCAAATCGGGATGCCTTACTTTGAAGGAGACCTGGGCGGTCAGCAGGCTGGACCCTTAGCGAAAAGGATTCCTACGTATCTCGAGCGGGAATCAAGCCGATCGTAGTTCGAAAAGGGGCAAGGACCGCGCATGGGGACCTTGACTCCCGAGCGAGACCGTTAGGAGGCGTCTAAACTCGGGATGGGACCATTCGCGAGGTACCCGTACTCGAATGGAGACCGCTGGGAGGCGTCCGAACCCGGGACTTCGAAACCTTCGAGGGCGTGTGGCGCCTCAAACCGGAGTTGCGATGTTGACGAGGGCTTTCATGCCTTGGGTGCCGGGCTTATTGCCGCCGCGCTTTATCCCGCCGGGACGATGAGAGTTCGGGCTTACCTGGATGGCCAAAGAGGGATTGTTGCAAGGCGTTCGTACCTTGGGGTTCGGGCTTATTGTCATGTTGGAGAGATGACTGCTTGCAAGGCCTTCGTACCTTGGGGTTCGAGCTTATTGCCGCTGCCGGAGAGATGACTGTTTGCAAGGCGTTCGTACACTGGGGTTCGGGCTTATTGTTGCCGGAGAGACTATTTGCAAGGCGTTCGTACCTTGGGGTTCGGGCTTATTCTTTGTGCCTTAGGAGATGACTATTTGCAAGGCGTTCGTACCTTGGGGTTCGGGCTTATTGTCATTGCCAGGAGATGACTATTTGCAAGGCGTTCGTACCTTGGGGTTCTGGCCATTGTCGTTGCCGGAGATGACTATTTGCAAGGCGTTCGTACCTTGGGGTTCGGGCTTATTGCTGTTGCCGGAGATGACTATTTGCAAGGCGTTCGTACCTTGGGGTTCGGGCTTATTGCTGTTGCCGGAGATGACTGGCGAAGGTCTCGATAAGAGAGTGGAGGTCGGACCGCGAAGGTCGGGATTAACTGTTTGAGATCGGACCGTGAAAGGTCGCGATTGAGAATTGAAATCGGACCGTGAAAGGTCGCGATTGAGAGTTTAATGGTGAGGACCATTATTAAATTTTAACGTCGGGAGACGGCATCGTAACTGAAATGTCCGGAGACATGGTTGAACGTTTGGATGTCAAATGTCAACTGGACTGAATTTAACGTCAGGAGACGAGCGTTAGTGAGGACTAACTGAGAATTTAACGTCTGGAGACGAGCGTTAGTGAGGACTAACTGAGAATTTAACGTCTGGAGACGAACGTTAGTGAGAACTAACTGAGAATTTAACGTCTGGAGACGAGCGTTAGTGAGAACTAACTGGGAATTTAACGTCTGGAGACGAGCGTTAGTGAGGACTAACTGAGAATTTAACGTCTGGAGACGAGCGTTAGTGAGGACTAACTGAGAATTTAACGTCTGGAGACGAGCGTTAGTGAGAACTAACTGGGAATTTAACGTCTGGAGACGAACGTTAGTGAGAACTAACTGGGATTTTATCCTCGGGGGATAGGGCGTTAGAAATGTCTAACTGGGGGAAATTTTACACTTTTGGGGGCCAAAAGTGGTAAAATTGGAATTGCCAAAAGCTGAGGGGCCAAAGGGGCAAAAATTATTCAGTGCGTAAGAGTCCCATTGACTTTTACCGTTTTTCCGTAAACTTTTTAAATGCCGAGGCCGGGAAGAAAATGGCCATTTTCTTCCATTGTTGCCGGCGAGAGAGGAGAGAAAAGAGAGAGAAATCCAACCCAAATTGCAAGGTTTGCTCGAATTTGTGAGGGAAAATCGCTATGGAGGGTGAAGGAGGACCAATGGCTCGCCACGGAAGGACCGACGACGAAAGAACTCGATTGGTTCGGACCATTCGAACCACCACTCTTCCATTGAATCCGGCGGAGTTTTATCCGGCGAGGGACCGCCACAACTCCAAGGGAGGGATCGAAAGACACGTAAGTTCCCTACAAATTCCATTAATTTCAAGAATGTGCATTCTTTAAATGTTAGAAATTTGTTAGGAATTTACTTAGGGATTTTGGTGCCCGATTTGGGGCTTTTGACTTTGCTATGAATCGTTGTCGAAATTGACTAGGACGTAGTTCAATTGACATCATGGGTAGATGACATAAAAATTTTGGTTGCAAAATTCCATGTCTAAATGCATTTTCCAAAATTAAAGTAGCTTTAATTCGGGACGGAGCGAAATTTTCGAAAAATTCGAAAGAATTTGAAAGTTCCGGATTCGACGGAGTTTTCGAAAGATTTTGAAAGTTCCGGATTCGACGGAGTTTTCGAAATGATTTAAATATACGTAGGAAATGAATGAGAACCGTATCTGCATTGCATCCTTTTGATATGCGTTGTTGCATTTTGTTGACGTTGCTTCTGTCTTGTTTGTCTGCAGGGGACAGGGATGGTTGATACCCACAACCAGAAGAGTCGGGGTGCTTTTGAGGCGGTGCAGGCATTATGGGGCCTTATCCCGGACGTAGCTCGAGAGGGAGAGAGGAGTCCACGACAGCTGGTGATTGACTCCGGGTTGGCTGGGTTTATCAGTGCGGTAGCTGCGACAGCTAATACGCCGAGGGGCAGGTCCATGTATGTCGCGCTGAGCGAGTACTGGTGGGATACGACCCACACTTTCCATTTTAGATGGGGGGAGGCGACGGTGACTCCCACGGATTTTGCCGCTATCACTGGGTTGCCGACTTATGGCAACGCGCTGGTGTGGGTTGATGGTTACACCCCGGAGTAGTTGTCTGGGCTGCTGGGTTTCGATATTACTGTGAATGTGGTGCCCAAATTTTTGTTGGATTCACGCGAGTTTGAAGACATCCGGTTTAATTTGAAAAACGGAGTCGCCACGCCATTTTGATTACCTCAAAACTTTGAAAAAAAGGTTTTTACTTGGGTTCGGAGGTTAAGTTACCCCTTGGGAAGAACGTTTGGCGTTCACCCAAAGTGCCTTGCCGGAGCAAGTCTCCCAAGATTTCAGTAATCGTGCTTGCTTGCGTGCTTTCTTGTGTGCATGTGTTTGAGAAAAAGGGGGGGAATGTCCCAAGTTGTCTTCCGGACGTACAAACCATTTGTTGGTTGTCGCTCGGGATTCCTTGGAATTTTATGTATTTGGGATTATGATCCCGTCCTCATCTTATGACTTGTGATCATCGCATTTTAACCTCGGGACCCTCGGGACTTGCGTGATAGAGAATGACTCTCTTTTGGTCAAAGATGAGGTTCTTTAGAAAAGAAGGGTCCTTAGCCCATCAATCCTACGCTTTAAGACGGCCGAGCTCATATAGATGCTTCATACTCTTTCTTAAGCGATAATCGGAGATATAGGGTTCAAGGTGTCCCTTTCTAAAGAGATATGGAACCTTTAATGGAAGGAACGATGTAAAGATAGGATCTTTTACACCGGTCCATTCCTAGGTTGTTAATGGGGGAATGGGGGAAATGTATGTAAAAATGAATCTTTAATGAAAAGATGACATTTTTGGGTTGCAAATGATGCACTTAGTTTAAAGAAATGATCTTTATTGCAAATGATGCATAAAGATTTTATTTTTATGCAAATGATGCATTTTTGTTGAAGAAATTGGCATTCATTATGCAAATGATGCATAAAGATTGCATTTTGAAAAGCATATGATGCTAGTTTATGGTAAAGACATGGTCTTTAAAGCAAATGATGCTTGAACAAGGGATTTTTGGATGCAAATGATGCATTTTGATTGAAAAAGATTTGATTTTTATATGCAAAGGATGCATGAAGATGACATTTTTATTTGAAAATGGGGGTTTTAGGTGCAAAGGATGCACCTTTATGGGAAAAGACTACATTTTTATGACAAATGATGTCTAATGCATGCCAAAGGGGAAGGGGAATATAAAGATAGGATCTTTAATCTACCAAGTCCCAAGCAATATAAAGACAATGCAATGAGCAAATTATAAAGCAATTAGGATGCAAAGGTAGGGCGTGCGAGGTTACCAATAGCTTCCTTCTTCTTTGGTCGGAGCTAAGAGGAGAGGTTGGTCTTGGATCTTCAAGGAGGAGGGAGGGAGCTTCTTGGCCTTCTTCTTCACCTTCTTGAGCTTCCAGTGATATTCTTCACGTATTTGGAGTGTTTGTGGGTGACTTGCTATGGATTGTGTGTGTTGAAATGGGTAGAGGAGGGCTCTATTTATAGGCAGTCTGGATAAGGCTAATGAAGCCGTGCGGCTAGGGACAGCGAGCTAATGCAGCCGTGCGGCATTATCCATTGTGACTCAGCATTTCTAGAACCATGCAAGGTGGCAAATTCTAGAACCCTCTTCCTAATTAAGAAAAACGTGTTTCTTAATTAGGAAGGCTCCCTTCGACCCTTAATTTAATTTGGGACTGTTCCGAACATTTCAGGAACACTAGGAAGGTCCGGGAATTACCGGAAACTTACCGAAATTGCCGGGAAATTTAACCGGAAGGCATGAGCCGGATTTGGGTACTTACGAAGCCCTCGGCAACGTCACTTGCAAGGCGAGTGGGGTTGTCGATAGAAAAGGATCCGATGCGGCGAATGCCGAGACGGATTGGGTGACAGGTGGTCGAATGGTGAACCTCTGGAAGGCTACCTACGTATCCGGAGGAATCAAGCCGGGCCGTAGTTCGGAATTAGGATCCGCCGGGGAGGAAGAAGAGAAACCGGTCTCTTCTTTGGGAAATAGAAGAGAAAATGACCTAGGAGGTCAAGCAATTGATCCTACGGGGATATGCTAGGAGTGACCAAGGTGGTCGGATATACGAACCTCTATGAGGGGCCGCTTTATCAACGAGGAGTGACAAAGAAACAGGGTGACCGAAGTGTTCTAATGGCTGGACCTTTTATAAAAGGCTACCTACGTATCCCGGAGGAATCAAGCCTTGATCGTAGTTCAAGCATCACTAGATAGTTAGGAACGATGTCTAGGATTCTTGAGATTTTGACAATTAATGGAGGCTGTCACCTGATTGACAAGTACTGGAAGATGTCACCTGATTGACAATTAAGGGAGGATGGCACCCGATTGAAACTAGAGCTTACGTCACTGTCGAGTGGATAGAGGTAGCTAGAGTTTGGTGAACTTGAGCATACGTCTCAATATCTTTCGAATCAGAGATATGGGTTGCCAAAGCTAGAATGATTTAAGCATACGTCTCAATCTCTTTCGAATCGTAGATATGGGTTGCCAATGACTTGAGCATACGTCTCAATCTCTTTCGAATCGGAGATATGGGTTGCCAAAGCTAGAATGATTTAAGCATACGTCTCAATCCTTTCGAATCGAGAGATAGGTAGCTTAAGTTGATAGAAACTTGAGCGTACGTCACTATTCGGGATAGAGGTAGCTTAAGTTGAGAGAAACTTGAGCGTACGTCACTATTCGGGATAGAGGTAGCTTAAGTTGAGAGAAACTTGAGCGTACGTCACTATTCGGGATAGAGGTAGCTTAAGTTGATAGAAACTTGAGCGTACGTCACTATTCGGGATAGAGGTAGCTTAAGTTGAGAGAAACTTGAGCGTACGTCACTATTCGGGATAGAGGTAGCTTAAGTTGAGAGAAACTTGAGCGTACGTCACTATTCGGGATAGAGGTAGCTTAAGTTGAGAGAAACTTGAGCGTACGTCACTATTCGGGATAGAGGTAGCTTAAGTTGAGAGAAACTTGAGCGTACGTCACTATTCGGGATAGAGGTAGCTTAAGTTGAGAGAAATTTGAGCGTACGTCACTATTCGGGATAGAGGTAGCTTAAGTTGAGAGAAACTTGAGCGTACGTCACTATTCGGGATAGAGGTAGCTTAAGTTGAGGAAAACTTGACAATTCGGAGGTTGTCACCTAGCGTTATCCCGTTATAACGGAATTAACGGAGGCGACTGGGAAGAAAGCTTAATTGCTTCAGAGATAAGGGATATTTTCGAAAAAGATGTTATCTTGGTTAAAAGATAACGGAAATTGCATGCCCAAGTGGAAGGTCCGGGCGGGATTGTAATTTACGCTCGGAGCGAATGAAGCGCCCGGCATGAGATGGAGAAAAAGGAGCCGTACGGCTAGAGACCTGTTTTCCAGTTATTTAAAATCGGATTTGAACGGGCATTGGGCATTATTGCCGCCCAAGAACGCCGAGGAAGTGAGAGGAGAAGGGAGAGAAATTTTGAAATTCTTTCAATTCCCTTTGGCTCTCTTGATTTGGAATGGATCCGGAGGAATCAATCTTAGAGGCAAGCTAGAAGGAGCATCTCCGCGGCCGCTAGATGGAGGAGGAAGGAGCTTGTTCGGACGGAGAGGAAGTATGACTTCCTTACGCCTCCATCGGAGCTCTATCCGGGGAGAAGGGAGCATAAATCAACGAACCCTCGATCGGTTGGGGTAAGCATTCTCATTTTGCTCAAATCCGTCGATTTTGCTTGATTTTTGAATGATTTAGGGCTTGACCCAAATTTTAGGAATTTCCTAGGATTTTTCTAGGATTTTTGAATGATTTTGAGATGCATGAACAACCTATGAGGCTAAGAATATGCATGTGCAATTTATTTGATGAAAATTATGAGAATGACTCACTTTTTTTCTCGCAAATGAAGTAAGAATGAGAATTGTCTAAATATGAGACGGAGTTCTTGCCTTGTGCTAGAACTAGGTCAAAATTCTGATTTTCAATGAGAAAACATGATTTTGGAAGATGAAAAGGATTCATGCATGCCATTTTATTTGAAAAATAATGCTTATGTGCAAAGAATCGTGAAAATTATGATTTTGTGCCTTAGGAAAGCAACGTGCTTAAAATGACGTGTTTCAAATGATGAAAGTCACGTTTTTGATGCAAATGATGCTAAAAAAACTTTTGTGAATGCTTTTCTTTTGAAAACATGTGCGCTTTTGTGAATATATGCATGCTTTTGAAAATGACGAATGATTGACACACTTCTTTTTATGCTTGTCTACAGGAGAACAAGTCTAGAGGACCATACGAGATAGCGGTCGAGGCTTTGGCGAGAGGATGCCGGATTTTGAGAAGAATGGGGTGAACCCCAAGAATTTGGTGAGGGCTACCGGTGCGGGATTCGTTTGTAGAGGCCGTCGGCACGGGGATTCACATCACGTCTAAGAGCAAGGGCTTGGTCCGGGCCCTTTACGAGTTTTGGTGGGATAGCACCCATAGCTTCCACACAGTGAGGGGAGAGGCGACGGTGACTCCTGCCCGATTTTACGGCGGTGCGGCTGCGGTTCACCGGGAGGCCCGTGACTTGGAGAGACCATATTACAGTGAGGAGTTCCGGGCTTTGGTTGGATTTGAGGCGATTCCCGAGGATTGGGTATGGAGACGCGGAACGTCGAGGTGGCGATTCGAGACTTGCATGCGAGAACTTTCTTTGCTAATGATGTGGCTTGCCACGGTAGCTAGAGCATTCATATGGTTGATGCTATCGGTCACTATCTTTGCTAATTACGGGACGCGCCATGACTTGCCTCCTTGACTCTCTGGAGGATGTGGATGGGATAGGGGCGGTCTCTTGGGGAGAGGCCGGATTGGTGAGTTATACTTCTCTCTGGACATGTACGGTCGAAATAAAGCTGCTTCTATGGGCCCTTCTCATTTGCCCTTGAGGTAGCCTCTCTTTCTCTTCTCTTTTCTCTTTTACGTCTTGAGACTTCTTATGAGAAAAATGACCTTTTGATGTTTTTGAACATGCGGGCTGGTTTTGCGAGGTGATCGGGTTCTTTCCTTGGAACCGACGAGTGATATCACCATTTTCCTTGCGATGGTTATTTGGAGGAGATGTGAGGGATAGGTTCACGGGGAAGACCCGGATCACTTTCGACTACAAGATGGTGAAGCTTGTGCTCAATAAGGATGGACCGGATGGAGTGGACTTCTACCCACAGGGCGGTATCAGGAGATTTCTTTGGGAGATGCTATTGAGGTGACAAGGCGAGAGGAGGTGGCTCACTGGGGCGACTTGCGACATCATATATGCGGGGACCGTTTCTCGAGCGGCATGGTCGTGTCCCTCCATTGGACGCCATTACTCCACACGATCCTCCGGCACGGATCTTTGCGGCCCGAGGCGCGGGCGGATGAGATTGAGAGGTACCGGGGAGGTATAGGCTGCGGAGGAGTATTTTGACATGGGTACCCCCTACGCTGTGTTTGTGGAGCGGCGCTGAGGACGCCGCGGGCGCGAAGGCGGCGGTCACTCGGGGATATGGGGAGGATGAGCCTGCGGCCCGCCTATCCCTCCTGCACACCTCTCATACGTCGTACACGGAGTACCGAGGAGGATGAGGATTCCTGTCCACGACACGAGGAGCCCCAGTATACCACTGCCACTGATAGCCTTTGTGAGTATACTCTTAGGGTCTTATTCCCTTTTTAGCTTTCAGATTTTACTGTTTTTGCAATTTTACGAGATTTTTCGAGATTTTACGAGATTTTCTTTTCTTTTCTCGGGTTCCGGCTCGCACCTATGACGGGTTGGTCGGGCGAACGGGGTTGGAAAGACGTGTGCCGATCCTTGGTCAAGAAGGCGCTGCGCTACTAAAGCGTCAACAAGCGTGCGGGAGCTGTGCGCAAAGGAGGCATGTCGGGCGCGGCATCCTCTTCCTCGGCCGGAGTATTCATCCGGTGCCGGGCCTCGGGGCGAGGTCCTAATGCTGATATCTTGGAAGCGGCGGCGGAGTACGAGCACGACAACATCCCTCTTTCCGATGCGAGCGACCGGGAGGACGTGATGAGAGAGCCTAGCGTCTATGGTGAGCGGCGATGAGGAAGAAGAAGAATCGGAGGCCTAGGGAGGTCTCTAGAGTAGATTTGGAACAAAACAAACAATGAACACTTTTTTATGCACAACTTGTTTATTTTTGCTTTATTTTGACGCCGATGGGGCGAAGACATTGTACTTATGTTTTATTTGCTTTTCTAATTCATGCTTTTTCCAATTTGCATATTATACGAGCCTTGGGGCGATTTTTTGCTTGGAATCGGGGCTGAAAATGGGCCAAAATGATTTATAATGGTGTATAAATGCTTGAATGGCTTACGGATATGTTTTTGTACGAGGTTTTGGTTGAAAAAGTGGGGTGAAAACTCCCTTGGGCAGCAACTTTGGTTGCTTTGCAGAATTTTCTGCGAGAGGGCTAATGTAGCCGTGCGGATAGGTCTGGGGCAAATGAAGCCGTGCGGCTCACGGTTACATGCAGGCTGGTTATTTTACGAATAAAAGCAAGGCTTGGCCATTTCATTTCATTTTCACTCTAGACTTGTCCCAATTGTTCCCGAGCACATTTTGGACCTAAAAGCACCATCTTTGATCACTTTTGCGATGGAGAGGCCCGTTAGACTACAAAGGGAAGAGAGACCATTTTACATCCGGTCTTCAATCTTGGGCGAGACATAACTTCCAAAATCACAAGGGGCTGATTGATTCTTCCTTCAAGATCAAGTCTTTATGGCATTTGAGGATCTCCCGCCCGATTGGGACTGTTGAGAGCCGCGGCAAAGTTACAGGACGTCAGGAGACATGTTTCTTGCTTTTCTTACAACGAAATCGTCCCAACGCACGAAGACTTGAGCCTTGATTGGGGGTCCCGAGGCGAGGCTATATCTATTCCGCTGATCGGAGACGTGCCGGTGGCGGTAAAGCTTGCATCTTTTCTGCGAGATTCCTGCAGGAGAGGCGAGGAGATGATGGTAGCCGGACGGGATTGACCTTTCCGAGATCCCGGGCGAGGTTTGGATCTCCGGCTATGGCTGCTACCATGGTGGCTATGGACGCATTTATCCTTTGCGTCTTTTACATTACATTTCTTCTTTGAGTCCGTGGGGATTTGTCACGGTGGTCTCTGGACATGGTCGGAAGGCTGCGAGTGGGAAGGATATCGTCCCACTTGGTTTTGGGGAGACTTTGCATGGGATCGACGGGATGGCTCGGGAGACCATTTCATGAGGTCAGGAGTCCGGCTATGTTGACTTTGTGGGCTGCGGGGAGAGGCTCGGGGCTTTGCACAGGGCTTTGCCGACTCGGTGCCCTTGGGTGATTTCTCGGAGAGGTGCACCTAGGCGGCGAGAACGGGGTAGGCTGGGAGGCGATGATGGCTAGGCTATCCACTTCGGACATCCGTTGGTGGATACCACCTTTGGAGGTTGCGGACCGGGAGGATATTTCGGGAGTCTTATGTTGTGAGGGTTCCGAGATTACTGTGGTCATCCTTCTACATACCACAGCTTGGTATCCGGGCGGTTTGGGGCTTTACGGGAGCCTTTGAGTGGCGGGAGGACATCCGGACCATGGAGGTGATGTCTCTAGACATGAGGACCCGGCCCGGCTTCACTTTTTCTCGAGGGCTTGGACATACCTGCTGCTTTCCCACCCGGGGCTATCTTTAGGAGCGGGAAGAGCACGATCTTGACCACTGTCTACTTGGGTAGTACGAGAGGGAGATGGGAGCGACTCGGGTTATCTTGGAGGATAGACGCCGAGTTTTATTGGGGGATGACCACGACTCGAGTAGGACTACGAGGGAGACCGAGGCTAAGGCGAGTTGCCATAACCAATCGGGTGACTTGGTCGGGGACATGGAGGCTCGGTACAAGAGGTTGTCGAGGGTTGCTCATTTGGCCCGAGTCTCGAGAGGGAGGAGATACGGACTCGTGCTCGTATAGAGAGCGCTTATTGACACGGGGTTGGTAGAGGCTCCGGTGAGGATACCGAGGTCGGGATGAGGGATACCGACATTATTGAGAAGAAAAGGAAGAAGACTCGACGAGGCCGAGGAAAAGGGAAGAAAGGCGAAGAAGACTTAGCGAATGACGGCGACAAGTCTTTTCTCAAGATCCTCTTATTGCCATTTGCAAACACATTAGTTTATTTAGGCATTTTATTGTATTTTAGATCTTTTTAGCGAGAGTTAGCGCAGTCAAGAGGTAGACCGTGCTTGAACTCATCAAGAAATTTTTGACTTGTAATGAACAAGAAATATTATTTTAGAAATTAATCAAGACATGTTTCATGGAAATTCAAATGTCTTATTACTTGGGACCCGTTTTATGAAAAGCTGAAATACCCTTTTATTTATTGCTAAGGACGCACTTTATGGAAGCTTTATTGCCCTTTTTTTATTGTTTAGACCGAACCATATATGGCGCCTACGTTCCCCTTTTACAAGAAAGGCTAAGGGGCTCGGGTCTTCGTAGTTCATTACGGTGAACTAACAAAACTAAGTCTCTTTTTTTTTGTGCAACCTGTTTTTGCCTAGACCGCCCTTTTTGGGGTTTTCGGCCTAGTGGGTATTACTCTTTTTGCACTAAGATTTTTTTATATTTTTTTTTTTTTTTTTTTTTTTTTGCAACCCTGTTTTTGCCTAGACCGCCCTTTTTGGGGTTTTTCGGCCTAGGCGGGTATTACTCTTTTGCACTAAGATTTTTTCTTTTTTTATTAGACATAGTATCTTCGGAGTTTATCACCGTTATTTGGGTGGACAAAGGGATTGCCATCCAAGTACGCAAGCTTCATTGCTCCTCTGACGGTATCTTACACTACATAAGGGCCGATCCAAACGGGTTCCCATTTTCCCGGGGTTGTCTGCTGGTAGGGGGCTTTACTTTCGGCACTAAGTCACCCTCTTTGATGTCTACGGCCTTGACCTTTTTATCAAACGCTCGGCCATTCGCCTCTGGTAGGCTCGGGTGTGTTCCATGGCTTTTAGCCTTCTCTCGTCAAGCGGGGCTAACTCATCATGCCGGCTTCGTAGCCATTCTACTTCATTGACACTGTTTTCCGGGGAGGACCCTTAATGACGGGATTTCCAACTCCACTTTGGTAACACTTTGCTTCCATCCCAGTAAGTTAGGGCAAAAGGAGTTTCTCCTGTGGGCCATTCGACGGACGTTACGTAGCCCCGAGTGCTAGGTGCGGCTTTTCGGGCCAATCACGACCACGGGTGGCCATCTTCCGGATGATCCGCTCGAGTGTCTTATTAGCGGCTTCCACGGCTCCATTGGTGCAGAGTGCATGCGGGGACGACTTGTGGCGAGTAACTACGGGTCGACGGCGATCTATCGCAGATCTCCTTCGAAGTGTGTCCCATTATCGAAATGATCTCGTTGGGCACCCCATATACGCACATTATGTTTTCTTTGATGAAGCTGGGCCACTTTTAAGGAAGTGAGGACCTTGTAGGACTTGGCCTCTACCCACTTGGTGAAGTAGTCGATGGCTACCAACACGAACTCGTGCCCATTGCTTCTGTCGGGGCTATTTTCCCTATCACGTCAATGCCCCAAGTTGCAAACGGCCAAGGAGTCGTCATGCGGTACGATGTCATGAGGTGGGAGATGGTTGAGGTTGGCAAACCGGCGGCACTTGTCGCGAGTTCGGACGTCTTTGGACGCTGATCTGTCTCCATGGAGATCCAGTAGTAACCCATTACGAGGATCACTTGCATCGGGGCTCTGGCATTCATGTGAGGACCGCAAGGACCATTGTGGACTTCGGTCATCAACTCTACGGCTCTTTCTTGAGTGACACATAAGAGGAGTGGTCCTTGATAGCGTTTCTTATACGGGTTGCCTCCTAGGATGACATAATGGGAGGCCAACCTTTTCGGGGCTCGCAAGCTTTTGGCTCGACACCTTCTTTTGGTCTACCTTCTTCGTCTCTGAAAGTGACTCTCCGTCTTTGAGGAATTGGTAAATACGATTGTACCAAAGGTTCCTTTATAGGCTCGGGTCCCGAGGTCCACTTCACAACGAAGGCTGGGGCTTCTCTTCTACCCACTACGAAGGGCTTTATGGCTTTTCCTCGGGGATCTCTACCAATGAGGCTAGAGTAGCTAGGGCATCTGCGAATCTGTTCTTTTCCCTCGGCAAGTAGTGGAAAGTCACTTCTACGAAGCTGTCCAGTCAACTCCTCCATATGGGCATGATACCGTTGCGAGATTAGGGTCCACAGTCTTCCACTTGTTGGAGACTTGGTTGATGATCGAGGGCCGAGTCTCCAGTAAACTTCGAGCTCCTTGACATTTCTTTCTAAGGCGGCCTCCAAACCGGCAATGCGAGGCTTCATACTCGGCGACATTGTTCGTGGCGGGAAAGTTCAACTTGAGGGCTATGGGGGTATGCTCATCTTTCGGATCGACCAATAGCATTCCTACACCATTTCCTCTTTTGTTAGCGGCTCAGTCAAAGAACAATTGCCATCTATTCTCGAGCTCAGCTGCAAAGATCCCTTCATGCAGGAATTGGGGTTCGAGGCCCTCTGTCTTCATTGCGGGGAAGTTCGCCGGGTGATCGACAATGCTTGACCCTTGATGGCCTTTACGGTCACATAGTTGATGTCGTGATACGCCAAGAAGAAGGACCACTTCGCTAAACGCATCGAGAGGAAGGCTTGTCAAAGATGTACTTGATGGGGTCCATTTTCGAGACCAAATTCACGGGGTGGGCTTGCATATAATGCTTCAATTTGCCGACTACCCGGACCCGATCTGCACGGAGTCTTTTCACATCTTTGAGTAATTGAGCTCACTCCCCTGTAGCTTCCAGTGACAAAGTAAATGGCGTTTTCTACCCGAGAGTCTTTCTTTTCTGAGCAAGCATAGCCCCAGCTTGCCGTGTACGTGACAGTGAGATAGAGCGAAGAGGCTTACGTCTATGTGGGGGCATAGTAGGGGATGTACTAAGTATGCCTTGATGCAGTCAAAGGCATCTTGGCATTCTTCGGTCCATTACGTGTCCACATTCTTCTTCATGAGCTTGAAGATGGGCTCGCACATAGTGGTCAGCGATTGATGAAACGGGCGATGTCTTGCAATTTACCCATGAAGCTCTTGACTTGATGCAGGTTTGAGGTGGCCTCATATCCATGATGGCTTTGATCTTTCGGGGGTCAACTTCTATACCTCGCTACGTGACCATATACCCAAGCACTTTTCCCCTTGTCACTCCGAAGGTGCATTTTGGCGGGGTTTAGTCTCATGGAATCTTTGTCTCAACCTCTCAAAAAAGAATTTTCGTAGGTCAACAAAGTCTGCCCACCTCTCTCCTTTGGAGTGGATTATCATATCATCTACGTGAGACCTCAATCTCCTTGTGGATCATGTCATGAAAAAGCGCGGTCGCTGCCCTTTGGTAAGTAGCCCCGGCATTCTTGAGCCCGAATGGCATTGCTTGTATAACGATAGGTTCCCCGTGGTGTGGTGAAGGCTGTCTTTTCTTGGTCTTCCTCGGCCATCTTGATACGGTTGTAGCTGCAAAACCATCAACGAAGGATTTGACTTCGTAGTTGGCGGTGGAGTCCACCGGGATGTCTATGTTTGGCGGGAGGGTAGTCGTCTTTGGGGCTGGCCTTGTTCGGATCTCGGAAATCCACACGGCGGCGCACCTTCCCATTGGCCTTGGTTACGGTCACGATGTTGGACAACCATGTCGGGTATTCAATGACTACGATGAACCCTACCCGCAGTAGCTTCTCAATTTCTTCTTTGACTGTAGAGACCATTCCGGCTTAATCTTTCTTAGTTTACGCTTTGCGGCTTAGCATGCAGTGCTAGAGGGATTACGTGTTCTACTATCGAAGCTGTCTAGCCCGGCATATCCTTGTATGACCATGCAAACACGTCGACGTATTCTACGGCGGCTCGATCAATGTGTCCCTTTCAACCCCCTGGAAGAAGCTTCCAATCTGTGTCTCTTTAGGTTCCTCAATAGTACCCAAGTTCACACTTATCAAAACCTCCTCGGCGGCTTGGGCCCGGTTTTCCTCTTTTACGAAACACCTTAAAGATTTCTTTAATGTATTGTTCGTTTAGTGTGTTTGCATCTTGTTCAAATGATTCATTATTAAGCTGTTGTTAAATTTTGAGTTAATTTATCATTTGTTAAGTTGGCAATAAGAGGATAATCGAGAAAGATTTGTCATTTCATTCAAAATAAGGGGAAAGATGACATCGATTACATTTTTCATAATCCTCGGGCGTGAGGCCTTCGGATGACTCTAAGGACTGGAATTCAAAGATTCCTGACTCGGCGAATAGACAACGGGGTGTTTGACACGGCCGGGTTGAGAAGGACGGGTACCGATCCAAGCTCGCGTGATCATTCTTTGTCGGCGGCTATCGGCCACGAGAATGTTTCCCAATTCTTCAGTGGCATTGCTGTCTTAGTCACCAAAGTGCGAGGATCAAAATGACTTTCACCATCGTCTCCAATAACGGCAACTATCTCATCGTCAGAACTGAAGTCGATCAAGTTTGGGATTTGTGCTTCTTCGTCAAACAACTCTTGCAAACCCCATCGACCGTCTTGGCTGTGGCGGCTTCTATCTGGGCGATCTTTGGAAGAGCTAACTCAAAGGCGGAGAAGTCCATTGTCCCGGATGCGACTCTTTGACACTCGGCCGGATTTCCTTTGAAGACGTACTCATTACGAACGGTAGTGGTAGCCCTGTGGATATCTGGCAAATCAAGGAACATTCTTCGAACGGGATTGGTTGGCTTTCCCCTAACTTTCTCAAGGTTCTCTAGAAGGGTTTTCTCGCAAGGAGATCTGGCGATCACTTTCATCATATTGTGTCCCTCCTTTTGTAAAGTAATGGGTCGAGAGACAGCGTAAGGATGGAGGCCGGACCCCTTCACCTTTCATGCCTTTAGCTTTTACGGCATCCCGAGAGTTCGGTTTGTACCCCAAGCCATATCTCGGTAGTCCGTTCCTTCACATCAATGATGGTGTTACGACCTTGAAGTCTTCTACCCAATCCAAGTCCCTAAGATAACTCATTTTTCGCATCATTCTCATGGCAGAGGGATTTTATCGGAAGTAGTGGTGAGGTCGGTGCAACACACTTGTGCCTTGGAAGAAGCTACGGAGAATCCGGTCAATGCTAACCCTTCATCATCGTGCTTGATCTCCAATATCGGGATATCCCCAGTGCTTTGGTTCCTTCTACCGTGACACTATCTCCATAAATGGTGGTGATAGTTCCATCACTCGGACCGAAATTTGACGCACTGATGCAAAGTAGAGGCTACCCCGTTTATCTGGTGGATCCAAGGCCGTCCCCAAACAAGGCAAGAAATGAAATCGGAATATCAATAACTTGAAAGTCAACGTCCATGACCTTTTTTCCGAACCACATCTTGAGAGTGGCGATCCCCAAAACTGATCGTGCAAAGTGGAGTCATAGGCCTTAATAGTCCGACTAGAAGGCTTTAAGTCCGTTGGCTTCGCATCCAATAAATCCATCATTTTAGCCGGCAAGACATTCATTGCAGACCCTCCATCGACTAATACTCGTGGCAATCGACGCTCTTCTAACTGGACTGTGATGTAAAAAGAGGTTCGTTATGATGACTAGCCCCATACTTTGGCGGTGTCTAAGTCGGTGAAGGTAATGATGTTTCAGTAGTGGATATTTCCAATCATTTGGAGCGACCTCATCCGGGGTGACATCTATGGGCACCATGGTCTTGGCCAAACTTTCTTCTAGCTTCAACTTATGAGGGTATAAAGAGGTCAACAGGGGACCATAAGGAGATATTGGCTTGGGTACACTTCAATTGAGTTAGGACCTTTGGATCCTCCTTACCGTCAGATCGAACACTTTTCGCACCACGGCTTATAAGGTCTTTTATCTGCATTTTTGGCTCGAAGACGGTGCTTCTTTTGTCACCCTTAGGCTCAGCTCAACATTCATGCAGCCCGCCTGCACTCGAGTCATCACATAGACATTGGATTTTCCTTGGTCATTATTCCTACTTTGGAGGATTACATCCAATTCTTTCAAAGTCGAGGCGGATTCTTACCGGCGTATGGCCAATTTCCGCCGATTGATCTCGATTGACGGTGCCGCTTAGGAGGCATAGGCGGCTTCCCCGAATACGGGTCCTGTGTTCTAGGCTTTTTGACCTTTTACGAGTTTGACCGGCTGATTTCAACTTCACATTCCCCGTTTTAAAGCTTTCACAGCCTCATTCAAACTTTTCAAAGTCAAAAAGGCACGCAACAAGAATTATCACTTCCGGAGTTTGGAGCTTGGCAAATGGCTTTCTCATCCGAACCTAGCAACTTCTTTAACAAGGAGTAGGATCACATTCCTCATTTACCGCGAAGCATGTTTTTCTTTCCCCGGGGTCAACCTTCCGACGGCATCTTTGACGTTGGCCAAACATTTTCTCAAGTGGGAAATTCCATCATCAATAAGGATTTCTGCGGGGTCAAACCTCATGGCGGGTTCCTTTTCCTTACTTTGTCGAGAGAGATTTTCAGGGCTTTTTGGCTTACGGGCTAACCACTCCTCTATTGTCCCTTCCGCACTCTCGACCGTGTCTTCATCGGTGTCACTACGTAGCTCTCGTGGGAACTTTCGCCTTGGGTCTTATGACCAATGAGGGCAAAAGCGAGGTCGGGATACTTGACGCCATATGAGGGGTATCTCGACTCTTCCTCGGGCTTAGGGATTACCAGAAAACATCATTATCATGCGTAGGACATAAAGGGGACCGGGGTCGCCTCTAAACTCGTGACTCTTTCCAAGGCATCCATACATTCTTCTTCGTACCAAGTTTCGTGGAGTGACTACTAACACCGTGATAGAGTCTACCCTTCCCGATGAGAGTTTGGCTTCGGCGACGCTTACATGTTCCGGATCGCGGGCGGAGCCCACTTCCCTCTTTGGCTAAAGCTTCGATCAAGTTCCTCCATTCACCTACCAAGTCCTTGTACGGAGTATTGAACTCTAGGATATAGGACTCATATACTACCTCATCTAAGCTAGCATCCTTCTCCGAGCCTTTGCATAGGCTGCAGACACACTTTGAAGTGATTTCATCCCCTATTCCAGTGTCTCGTGGCTTTCTACCTCATCTTGCCCTTCGGGTTTCACTTCCGTTGGCTCCAAGTCCATTCCTTTTCTTGAACCTGTCATCATCGCGTAAATCCAGCCATTCCTATTCTCATTTCCGATCGACTCTTCACCGTAGCCGTCCGAGAGGTAGGCAAATTCACAAAGGCGTTGATAAAATTGGAAAGGTCAAATTGGCAATGGGATTCCAAAGTAGGCTCGAGGCCGAAAGGAGGAAAAAGGTCCCGTGGGGGGATGCAGAGGAAGCGAGGGTGTCTGGGACCACTAACAGCCTTGGGGTATTGGAGAACACCGAGAAGGGACAGTCTTTAGCGATGGGTTATATGAAGATGGGGGAGGGCATTGGTTATAGGCTAGCTCTTCTTCCCTAGTCATCCGGTTACCCAAACCAAAGATCGTTCTGCACAATCGGCCATTCTCGACTCTCGAAACCGAGGATTCTAGCGAACTGTCCGAGGATTCTGTGCTAACAAGTCGCCGACCCTGTTCTCACCCACTTCTTTCTCGTCGCGGGAAAGGGATAGGAAAGGTTTAGACTCGGGGTAGGTGTTTAGTGAAGGCTCGGGCAATATGCAAATTAGAATCTTCAAGTTTACTTAAACCAGTTGTCTTTTATTAATATCTATTTGGTTGGAAAAGGGATTCTCGCCCTTCTTTTTCACAACTACTCTAGATCCCGGATCGCCGGGTTCCGTCACTACGTCTATAAGCCCCTCGTATTCCACTCCGTATTTCGACCTCCCGGGGTGGACACCCGGCGAGGGTCCTATAGGGCACGCGGATCCCACCGACCGAGAGTAAAGAACGCTCCTATCGGGTCTAGCGGGTCATAGGACCTTTCAACGCACGAGCGATGCAGATTATAGTCAAGGCAATACCGGAAAGTCTCGTCTCTCGCCTTGACGGATCTTTGCGAGGATTTCGCTTGAGCGAATGACGGTTTTGACTTTCGGTAATGTCCGAGAGAATAATAGGCATGGGTCGGGCGGTAAAAAGCCGGATGACACGGTGTCACATTGAACTTTGTTGCATACACGGTGCGTGGGTCGGAATCGGTCAATGCCGGTCAAGATCTTGCCAATTTTTCCTTGTCGGAATTTTGCGTAGCTTCGCTTGAGCGAAAGATCTTTTGATTTTTGGCAAAGACTCGGTCTTGACTCTTACGCATTCCGTGCGGGTCAAGGTCAATAGTCAATGTCGAGTCAAGATCCCACCGATTTTTCCTTGTCGGAATTCTCGGCGAGAATTTCGCTTGAGCGAAAATCTTGGCTTCCAAGTTATGAGCTAAGGCTTGACCTTTACGTGGGTATGCAATCGGGCTATATGACACGGACTAGACCAAAAACCAACCAAAAGTCACGGTTTTTTGAAACGTGTGACACGGATTTGTGCATTGGTCGACACCGGTTGCCGTAGGGGAGGTTGGGATGATTCCGTGCGCGCCCGGAGCATCGTAAGGGCCGTCCGTGATCGCACTGGAACCACCCTCGGGTTTGAAGGACGTGCGTGCAAAGTGTACAGATATATCAAAGTGCGCGTAGTGTGCGGTCTCCTAAAAATGTTCCTTTTGAAAGTTAAAACGAGAGATTTTCATAATGTGTTTTAAAGGAATGATTTTCGGGATCGGGGAAAATGCAACACGTAAGCACGTAAATTTTCTCGGGAGCCCTGGGCCAATATGAAGCCGAGTAGCCCCAAGCCGCTAGGACTCCGCCAGATTAACCATGATTTTTCCTGGTGGAATTGCCACCGAGGTCGCCCGGTCGGAATCCAAGGAGGATTGAGCCGCACGACCGCATGGGATCAATTTTCCGGAGTTCCACTCCTTTGCTATTTTTTCGGGTTGTTTCCGTTTCAAAGTATGCACAGATTCCAAGATGCAAATGATGCAATGCATGGTAAAGAAAGAAAGCACGATTAATGAAATCGGCGATGGGAGTCTAACTCCGCTTCAAAAGGGAAAAGCTTTCTTTTATTTTTTTTCAAAATTGTTTTTTTTTTTTTCGAAAAGGGATACCGGTACGCTGGATTGTTAAAACCACCGGTTATCCCAACTCCCACGTCGGGGAGTGTACAGAAGGGTAAGTGGTTTCCACCTATATACCGAGTATCAATTTTTTGTTTTGAAAATAAAAGCTTTTCTCCTTTGGGATTTTCCCGCCGGAGTCGCCAAACCGTGAATGTGGTGCCCAAATTTTTGTTGATTCACGCGGAAGTTTGAAGACATCCGGCTTTAATTTGAAAAACGGAGTCGCCACGCTCATTTTGATTACCTCAAAACTTTGAAAAAAAGGTTTTTACTTGGGTTCGTAGGTTAAGTTACCCTCGGGAAGAACGTTTGGCGTTCACCCAAAGTGCCTTGTCGAGCAAGTCTCCCAAGATTTCGTAATCGTGCTTGCTTGCGTGCTTTCTTGTGTGCATGTGTTTGAGAAAAAGGGGGGAATGTCCCAAGTTGTCTTCCGGACGTACAAACCATTTTGTTGGTTGTCGCTCGGGATTCCTTGGAATTTTATGTATTTGGGATTATGATCCCGTCCTCATCTTATGACTTGTGATCATCGCATTTTAACCTCGGGACCCTCGGGACTTGCGTGATCGAGAGAATGACTCTCTTTTGGTCAAAGATGAGGTTCTTTAGGAAAAGGAGGGTCCTTAGCCCATCAATCCTACGCTTTAAGACGGCCGAGCTCATATAGATGCTTCATACTCTTTCTTAAGCGATAATCGGAGATATAGGGTTCAAGGTGTCCCTTTCTAAAGAGATAGGAACCTTTAATGGAAGGAACGATGTAAAAGATAGGATCTTTTACACCGGTCCATTCCTAGGTTGTTAATGGGGGAATGGGGGAAATGTATGTAAAAATGAATCTTTAATGAAAAAATGACATTTTTGGGTTGCAAATGATGCACTTAGTTTAAAGAAATGATCTTTATTGCAAATGATGCATAAATATTTTATTTTTATGCAAATGATGCATTTTTGTTGAAGAAATTGGCATTCATTATGCAAATGATGCATAAAGATTGCATTTTGAAAAGCATATGATGCTAGTTTATGGTAAAGACATGGTCTTTAAAGCAAAATGATGCTTGAACAAGGGATTTTTGGATGCAAATGATGCATTTTGATTGAAAAGATTTGATTTTTTATATGCAAAGGATGCATGAAGATGAAATTTTTATTTGAAAATGGGGGTTTGAGGTGGAAAGGATGCACCTTTATGGGAAAAGACTACATTTTTATGACAAATGATGTCTAATGCATGTCAAAGGGGAAGGGGGAATATAAAGATAGGATCTTTAATCTACCAAGTCCCAAGCAATATAAAGACAATGCAATGATCAAATTATAAAGCAATTAGGATGCAAAGGTAGGGCGTGCGAGGTTACCAATAGCTTCCTTCTTCTTTGGTCTGAGCTAAGAGGAGAGGTTGGTCTTGGATCTTCAAGGAGGAGGGAGGGAGCTTGGCCTTCTTCTTCACCTTCTTGAGCTTCCAGCAATATTCTTCACGTATTTGGAGTGTTTGTAGGTGACTTGCTATGGATTGTGTGTGTTGAAATGGGTAGAGGAGGGCTCTATTTATAGGCGATGCTGGATAAGGCTAATGAAGCCGTGCGGCTAGGGACAGCTAATGCACAAGGCATTATCCATTGTGACTCAAAGATTTCTAGAACCATGCAAGGTGGCAAATTTAGAACCCTCTTCCTAATTAAGAAAACGTGTTTCTTAATTAGGAAGGCTCCCTTCACCTCTTAATTTAATTTGGGACTGCTCGAACATTCTAACAGCTAGGAAGGTCCAGGGAATTACCGGGAAACTTACCGAAATTGCCGGAAATTTAACCTAAGGCATGAGCGATTTGGGTACTTACAATTACCGATGCCGGGGGGCTTAGGCATTCGGTGCAGCTCGATGGAGCATCACTTGAGGCGGGTGTCGCCGATTATCCGTCGGGTCTTGAGGATGACCGCGGAGCGTCCCGGCTCGAGGGTTCCTTTGGTTGCGCCTGTCCGGCCGACCACTGCTCCCGACTTCCGACACGTCTTGTCACTTCCCTCTGCTCCCGGGTCGGTAGACTTGGATGCCGTGAGGGTTTGCGTGGGGGGAGGCCGGATCGGCCGAGCTCTACCATTCCCCCGGACAGTTCTCGCGGGGAGAGGAGCACTCATTTAGCCGCTTTACGCCCGTCTTGGATGTAAGTTTACGTGCTTTTTCTCTTCCTTGCCCCTTTTATGTACTCGTATGTATCGCTTTGTAGGCCGACATAACTTTCCATTCTCTTGGCGGTGTCCGGTGCTACGAGGTATTCGGCCCGCAGCTTGGGACATAAAGGAGCCGTACCGTCCCCCGTTCCCCGCCTTGCCGGTTTGGCGTAAGAAGGCGAAGAGGGCGGTCCTTCGAGGGTCGGCACTGAGTGTCGTACGAGGAGATATCTCTCGGCGCCGAACCCTGAGTTCTCCGAGAGGATCCACCTGACCCGGTGGGAGCAGGTTTGATCATGTCGCGGCGCAGATTGCCGAGACTACACGGCGGCGAAGCTCCCGGTGGGACTTCACCGCGACGCCATGTATTTGGGGGAGAGGGTGACCCGTCAAAGATAGGCAGTGGGTCTCTTCCATTGGTGCCGGTGGATCCTCCTTCAGTACATACAAAGATCCCCTGAGATGCCGATCACGAGCCGGAGGGGTACCTTCGTGGTGTGTACTTCACCGAGTACATCATAGCGGGGGCCGCTTATGATGTTTTCTTGAGGATGAGGCCGAGGAGCCCGCAAGTGCAAAGATAGGGAGTGGCGAGGTCCCCGGGAGGTCCTCGACATTTTCCCGTCCCGCGAGCTAGGCTAGCGTACGAGGCCGGGACGGCCCGCGCAGCGACTTGGATCCCGCTCCCGACGGAGCCGAGACCACGATACAGGGCGGACCCCAATGCTTCGGTGAGCATCTTTTTCGATTTTCTCGCATTTGATAGTAGCATTCTCGCACATGATGCATCCGTACTTCGTTCGCTTTCGATGATTTTCCCCGGTTCGCAGTATCCGGCCGTACGTACAATGAGGCCACGAGGCCGGTGGATCGGGTGGTCCGCCTACGCCTAGGAGGCTCGTGGAGTTCATGTGGTGCGGTTCCGGAGGAGCGCGGACGTCCGCGACGGGGCCGTCTAGGCCGAGTGGGTTCTGCCTGCTCCCACAACAGGTGGTGGGAGGACTTCACATGTGGGTTTGGCCGGTTCGCGGGCGGAACGGCCGGATTTGGAGCTCCTTCTTACCTGTGCACTCTGGGCGCGAGAGGGGAGTCCTCGAGTTCGCGTACCCGAGGAGGCCCTTTGCCTATTCCCTACGGGAGGAGTTTGGCGAGTTCCCCGTTGCGACATGATCCGGCACGGCGGAGCAAAGACGTCGAGTGTACGGATGACGAGCAGACTCCGAGTAGTCCCCTTTTTATCGCTTTTTTTACTATTTTGTTTAGACAAAATGCCCGTATTTGTCAGAACAAATTTTGATTTGAAATATATTTGCAAAAAGGCGCCCGGGCGGAACTCAGATTTCAGCATATTTATTCTCGTGATCACCTTCGCTATTTTCGGCAAATAAGCAAATAGGTTAATCAAAAATAAATAAAAAGGAGAAATGCATTGAAAATTGAACGGGTCAAAAATTAAGCATGTATGCACTAATTTTTAATTATTTGCATCATTGCACGAGCCCTAGGCTGAAGGGATATCGACATCGTTGAATAAAATCGTCAAAGTGCACGCAGATTTCATAAGAGTGAACAGGCATGGTTTGGAAATGTTTCCAACTTTAAGGCAAATGGTCGCAGAGTTGACCAAGTCAATCGGCAGAGGAGTCCGTAGGACTAGGATTGAATTT
Organism: Adenophora triphylla var. japonica; assembly: GCA_022495995.1. Taxonomy (NCBI): domain Eukaryota; kingdom Viridiplantae; phylum Streptophyta; class Magnoliopsida; order Asterales; family Campanulaceae; genus Adenophora; species Adenophora triphylla. The sequence goes on from JAFEMH010003863.1 coordinate 234,574, forward strand.
CCGAGATTCTTTAAATTGCGGTTTCAACTTTGCAATTTGTAGAAGCTAACGCATTGCTTTGCTCGTCATCTGGCCGAGTTCTTTTCCATTTCTTAAGGTTTTCTTCACCTTCCGACATGGCTCATTTTCCCAAGTTATCGTCTCTGATGCAAGAGCGATATTTGGACAACTTTCGCCGTGGAGTACGGAACCACACGAGGCGTAACAAAAGGTTTTTCGAAGGTCAGCATGTGGGATTAAATCGTTTGGGCTTTGAAGGAGCTCATGCGCGATTGGGATCTTTTGAGAGCCGCGTCTCTGCCTCGGGACGTAAGGAGGAATGTGTACAAACTTTTCGTACAACGAAGTCACTCCTACGTTTGAAGATTTCCGGCCATTCTCGGGAGGACCCGAGACGGAACAGCCTAGTTCTTCCGTATCTTTGGTGGCATGGCCACCGCTGAGAAGCTAAAGTGTCTTTGTTGGGTATCTCTACTGAGAAGCATACGGGATGCCGATACAGATTCCGATTACGTTGACATTTCGGACCGCTCCGAAAGATTTGTCGGAGCCGAGGGGAGCGTCTTTGCGTGGGACGCGTTTGCTTCAGGCGTGATTGCTACTCGCTCACATTCACGTCTCGGGTGTGTGCCATCACAAAGGTACCGGGACCCGGTGAGGCAAAGGCACGAGTGGAGGAGACATCGTGCCGGGTCTTGGGCGAGACGTTCCTCGGGCATAGCCGGATGGTGACCGGTAGCCGATACATGTGGGGAGGAGTCCCGCTATGCCGACCTACGCGTGGTTGAGGGAGAGGCCGCAGATGATGCCCGAGGTGCCAATGTCCCGTGACGCTGGGTCTTTCTCGCGACGTCCTTCCGGTGATAGGGGTAATCAGCCGAGCCGAGCTCGATGGCCACGGCACGCATCACTTGCGATGGTGGGTTCCCCATTGGAAGTTACAGACTTGTAGGACCGCCAGAGGGTCCGTTGATCGTCGAGTGCCGGGCCGCTCTCGCACGCCTTTCTATATTCCATCATTGGTTCTCAAGGGCAAGACGGCCGGGAGCGCATGCCACCGGGATCGATCCGAAAGTTATGCCGCTACCTTCGAGGTGGGATCTCGCAGATGGAGGATCCTTCGACGCTATCAGCCGGTCACCCGGCGGTGGCAATACACGTCCTTTCCTCGCTGTGGTTCTCTTTCACCGGAGAGAGGGCACTGTTCGGCCGACGCAGATCTGACCGGTACGAAGAGTGTATGGGGAGACACAGATGGCTATCTTGTGGAGACTGAGTGAGTCCGCTGGGTGCCGATCACCCGGACAGCTCGACATCGAGGAGGACAGGCGAGGGCTAACCCCGGGAATCAGATCGGCGATGCCATGGCCGATTATGTGGCAAGTGCTGATCGGAGGCCAATCAAAGCACTCGCGATGATGGCTCGAAGCGAGGCGGCTCGAGACAGAGCTAGAGAAAGGATCAGGTTGACAATGGCCACAGTGCTGACGGAGGCGCCGGAAGCGGTCCCCTGAGCCAGGTAGAAGGCCTATCCGGAATATTTCCCGCGAAGGTGAAGAACACTCGCGGGGAAAAGGGAAGGAGAAGAAGCATGAAGGACCTAGTACGGGAAACTAGGTTGACCTTGCCGGCCCGTAGTATCCACCCATTGTCATTGCGCATACATTAATTGATTAATGTTTTATTGTAGTTTTGCTAGCGTGTAGCGAGTCAAGAGTTGACCGTGCTTGAACTCATCAAAGAATGTTTTAACCGTTATGAATTTGTAGGTTAAATGAAAAGAGTTTTTTTTTCTCAAACACAAGCAATTGATGCTTATTGTATTTTTTTTGTTTTTTAGACCGAACCAATGATGGCCGCCACGTTCCCTTTTACAACCGGACTAAGGGGCTCAGTCACCGTAGTTCGACACTTTAGGTGAATTTGAGAAAAATAAAGACAAAAGAAGTGCGACTCGTTTTTTACCCGGATCATTAGCGGGAATGTATCCAAATGGGTATTACTCTTTTAGCACTTTAATTTACCGAGGGGGACGGTGTATGGGGAAGGTGAGTTGACTCGTGCTCTTCCTCAAACGAAGTATTCAGGAGCTTGCTTCCGTTCACGGGGTTAACGAAAGGGTTTCCGTCCAAGTCTGCTAGATTCATGGCTCCTCCGGAGAAGATTCTTTGTACCACGAACGGACCTATCCAGGTAGGCTCCCACTTTCCGAGGGGATTGGTCTGCGTAGGAGGCTTTTCCTTTAGCACCAAGTCACCTTCTCCGATGTCTCTGATCTTGACTTTCTTGTCGAATGCTCGTGCCATTCTCGCTCCGGTAGGCCCCGAGTGTGTTCCATGGCTTTCAATCTGCGCTCGTCGAGTAGAGCAAGTTCGTCGTGGCGGCTCGTAGCCATTCGACTTCATTGATCCCGCTTCAAGAGGACTGAGGGATGGAATTTCTAATTCTACTGCAACATTGCTTCCATTCCGTAGGTAAGTGCGAACGGAGTCTCCCGTGGGCGGTTCTCGATCGATGTTCCCGGTATCCCTGCAGGGCTAGATGTAGCTTTTCGGCCGCTCCCGACCTCCGGTGGTCATCTTTCCGATTATCATGGCGAGAGTCTTGTTGGCCGCCTCTACCGCACCATTGGTTTGTGGTCCTGTAAGCGAGAAGACTTGTGACGTGTGACTCGAATTCGGCCGCAGTTGGTCACAATCTCCTTCGAAGTGAGTCCCATTGTCGGAGATGATCTCGCTGGGCACTCCCATATCGGCCGTGATGTTCTCTCGATGAACTCCTGCCACCTTCCTAGAATTCGGTACCTTGTACGATCCGGCTTCTACCCATTTCGGGTGAAGTAGTCGATCGCGACTAAAATGAACTCGTGACCATTGCTCCTGGAGGAGTGATCTTGCCGATGACGCGATTCCCCATGTGGCGAAAGGCCATGGCGTAGTCATGCAAGAGAGAGTTCGTGAGGAGGGATGTGATTGAGGTTGGAAAACCGTCGACATTTGTCGCAGCCTTCTGACGAACCGGGATGCGCTGTTTCCATTGATATCCAATAGTATCCCATACGGAGAATGATCTCGTGTCAATGCTCTGGGCGTTCATGTGCGGACCGCAGTTCCGTTTGTGAACTTCGCTCATTAGCTCGCCGGGCTTTTTCTTTGTTTACACACCGAAGGAGTGGCCCTCGTGGCGCTTCTTGTACAACATACCCCTGTGAATGACGAAATGGGATGCCAGCGTTTTAATGCCATCATGTTTTTGGCTTTGATCCCTTCTTTGTATTTTCCATCTTCATTTGTGAAGGAAGCTTCTCCGCTTTGGAGGTACCGGTAAATTTGATTATACCAGGGTTCGCTCGATCGTTTCTTTTTCTTTTTCGATCTCACAAAGAATAGGCGGGTGTTTCCCGTCCGCCTATTCTCGAGGGGTTTTACCGCTTCCCTTCGGGAATTTCGACAAGAGAGGCGAGGGTTGCTGCATGCCCGCGGCGGTTCGTCTCTTGGCAATAGTGAAAAGAGATGTCCCGAATCCGAGCAATGAGCTCCTCCATGTACGCGTGGTACTTCCGAAGGCCTAATCTACCGTCTTCCATTTGTTGGATACTTGATTGATGATCAATGCCGAGTCTCCATATACATCCAAACTAAGATGTTGCGCTCGAGGGCGGCTTCCAAACCCGCCGCACAAGCTTCGTATTCTCGCCGCATTGTTGGTTGCTTCAAAATTCAGCTCTTGACGGCTATGGGAGTATGCTCGTCCCGGGATCGATAAGGAGCATTCCAATGCCATTCCCTTCTTGTTGGCTGCCCCATCGAAGAAGAGTTGCCGCCGGTTTGCGCCGTCAAGTGAAAAGATTCCGTCGTCTCGGAAATTGCGGATCGTGACCCTTAGGTTCACTGCTCGGGAAGTCGGCAAGCCGATCCGCCATTACTCGCTCTTCGTTGATTTTCTCGACCATGTACTTGATGTCGAACTCACCAGAAGAATGACCACTTGGCTAGCCGCATCGACAGGATGGCTTGTCAAAGAGATATCGGACGGGGTCCACTTTGGAGACCAGAGCACCGAATGCGACCGCATGTAGTGTTTCAGCTTTCCCCGACTACCCATACCAAGTGCGCGAGTACAGTTTTTTCCTGATGCCGAGTAGCCGAAGTTCACTTCCTTGAAGCTTTCGGCTTACGAAGTAGATTGCATGCTCAACCTTGGAATCTTTCTGTTCTTGTGCGCATTGCTCCGATAGACGTGTCTCATCGTCAGATACAGGAGTAGTGGCTTGTCTTCATGTGGCGGGCACAGAACTGGGGGATTAACCAAGTAGGTCTTGATCTTTCGAAAGTTGTTTGGCACTCTGAGTCCCATTTGATGCTCCAAGCATTCTTTTTCATCAGTTTGAACATGGGCTCGCAGAGAGATGTCAACTCGGTTGATGAAGCGACCGATGCATCAAGTCTTCCCATGAAGCTCTTCACTTCGTCGTGGCTCGAGGCGCTTCATGTCGATGATGGCCTTGATTTTCCCGGGATCGGCTTCGATACCTCTTTCGTAACCATGTACCCCAAGACCTTGCCGCGCTTTGACGCCGAAGGTGCACTTTGCCGGGTTCAACCTCACGGAGTGTTTTCTCGAGTCCCGTTGAAGAACTTCCCTCGCATCCGCTACGTGCCGCATGTCCGATCCCTCGAGTGGATGATCATGTCGTCGACATATACTTCGATTTCTTTCGTGAATCATGTCATGGAAGAGGGTCAGCTACTGTTCTCGCCGGTAAGTAGCCCCACTGCTTCTTCGGGGGACCGAACGCCATGACCGTAAATGTAAGATGTCCCCTCATGGAGCCGTGAAGGGCAGCTTTCAGCCTCGATCCTCCCTGACATCTTGATCTCGGTTGTATCCAAGAAACCCGTCCACGAAGGACTTTACTTCAAATTTGCCGTGTGTCGACTCAAAGATGTCGATGTTAGCAAATGGGAAATCATCCTGTGGCTGGCCTTTGTTGAGATCCCGGAAATCCACGCAAAGATCTCGACCTTTCCGTTGGCCTCGTGACCGTCACGATGTTGGAGAGCCAAGCTCTGCACTCAATCACTCGATGAAACCAACTCCGGAGCATTTTCTCAATTTCTTCTTTAACTTGCAAGGACCACTCGCTCGATCTTGCGCAGCCTTCGTTTGACAGTGCTCGATTCTGGATCCGTGGGAATTCGTGCTCCACGATCGAGGGATCGAGTCCCGGCATGTCCCGGTATGACCAAAGCGAACACGTCAACATACTCCCGGAGGAGGTTTATCAGTGGCTTCCTTTTCTCGCATCGGCGAAGAAACCGCCCACTTGTCAGGTCTCTTTAGGCTCTTGCACCGACCCTGTGTTCACTTTGGTCATAACCTCTTCGGCAGCTTGGGCCCGGTTGTCCTCTTGGTCAACTACACGCTCGAGAACTTCTTTAATGTATTGTTCGTTTAATGTGTCTCTTCTTTATCAATTGAATTATTAACGTCTTTTAAGTTGTTTGTTAACTTATCGCTGTTAAAGTGGCAATGAGAGGATACTCCGAAAGGTCGACTTTTCATTACACAAGAACGGGAATACATGATTGGCTACAACATTATAGTCCTCCTGCGTAAGGCCGTTGGATGACTCGTAGGACCGGACTCGACAAGGACTCGACTCGCAGGGTTTGAGACCGGGTTTAGGAGATGTGGGCGCGGGCCCACTTGTCTTCCACCCCCGCTCGGCTTGCTCCTTGGTCCGGTGAAAGTTACCCAATTCTTCAAAGGCATTGCCGGATGCTTGAGGAGGGTGGATCGAGAGGCTTGGCTCCCGCCGTCCCTATCATGGCGATCATGCTGCTGTCTGAGCCCCGCCGATCAAGTCAAGGGCAACTCCATGACTTCTTCAAATAGACTCAGAGCCGGGTCCACTCGAGAGCGTCTTCTATGAATTCTCGGTTCCTTCTCGTCTTTGGATTTACCGGTCTTCGAATGTGGCCTCTGCGGCCGATCCGAATAACTTGTTTCCCAATGGAGGCAAGTACCTTGAGTTGTGCTCCTCCAAGTCTCGGGATTCCCCTTCAATGGTGTACTCATGCTTAACCGTGGTGGCAGCTTTGGTCCAGTAGAGCCGCGATGTCGAGGAACGCTCCCTTTATCTAGACAATTTGCCAGTTCTCTCCAAACGCTTTCGAGGTCCCGCTGCTTAGCCGGCTCCATTCTTTCCGTAGTCTTCGTGTTGACTATTCCCGCTTCTTTCTCATCTTCATCGCTCCACCGCTTGGCCCCATCAGCCTGGGCTGCTTGCTCACTGCTTGGCCCCTGGTCATTGCTTGGTTTTCATTGCCGGCCCTCAGCTTCATTGTTTGCTCGCTCAGCTTGGCCCCCTGGGCTTCCGCCGCTTGGCTTCCTGGGTGAAGTAAATGAGCCAGGCCGGGCCAAGCAGCCTGGGAGATCGGGCGCAGCCACGGAGGTTCCCTCATGCGTCACGCTCAGCTGACGCGAGCTCTTTGCCTTCCTCGGCGTCACTTGCCGCACGCAGACAAGCCCCTGGACCGCGCGCCGTCCTCGAATTTCAATAACTTGCGCCGGCCTTGCACCTTTG